>OZ035824.1:41800072-42014217 GCA_964034765.1 Knipowitschia caucasica | reverse complement strand
ATGATGATATAGATTGTTAGTATGTATTTTTTTTGTGAGATAATCAACATAAATAAATAAACAGATCTTAACATATCTCCACCCAAAATAAAACTCTCTCATAACCCCTCTGTACTCAAATATCTCTATCTATGTACCACACACTTCTCCACCATTTCTCACATATTCATCACTGGTTATCAACCCTCCTCACACATCTGACACACACCTCCTACACATAACCTTTTCTTCTCTCTATTGTCTCACCTCCACTATACACTCATAGTGTCACAAGTGTAAACCAATAATAGTCATTTCACAAACACCATAATAACGTACCTACAATAACAACAAAACATCAAAACCACTACGTAACTAATTCAAAAACCCACCCATTCACACACCACCAAACTCCACCCCACTGTCCATGATTTGACACATTTATGTCTCTATATCATCACATTCTGACAATTAGATCCAAGTTTTTTAACATACCCCCCTGATTATAGTACTTACTGCATAGTTCTTTATTCACATTGAATTTTGTAACATTTGTACATCCTCATTAACTAACTCTCATTATTCCCCAGATATCCATTTTACATCATAACTGTATAAATATAAACACACTTTGACTTTCACTATTGGTACCCACTCCTTTCTCTTTAAGGCTAGTACACTACATACCTACATTAATACCCCATCACTACATAAAACGTCCCCACAGATACCGTACCATCAAATTTTGTAACATGTTACAAACACCATAATTTTAACTGAATTTTAAATCTTTTTATCACACTTTCATAAAGTCCCATTTGTGATCCTATTTTTTAAACCTCTAAACACACACAAATACCTTTTGTTTAAATACACCATTCCCTTTTAACCCATAATTCCCATCATCTCGTTTACAATCTCACCAGAATCACATAATTCCACGACTCCTCAGTCATTACTCCTAGCTCGATCATCCACAAAAATAAAGAACAAAAACGCAAACGACCACTTCATCCTCTTCTCCCTAACAAAAAAAAACAACTCATTACAAAATAACAAAATAACACTTAACGAAGATTCTCATCCAACATGAACACACCTGTAAGGCAACATAAATTATATAACGATAAAATACCAAAACCCCACACTATCCACTACTAATACATACATCTGAAAAAATCTCACTATTCTCACAAATTACACACATAATTAAAACACCATTTAATAACTTTACCTATTTACACATAAATTACACAACACCCTTTACATTTATACCACAAAATTACACCCCACAATAACACCACAATTACATGGTTATTCATCTCTCATGTATTATTCATCATATACCAAAACCTTACACCCCCCAAAGACACACTCACTTTCGCAATTGAAACACTACATTGATTTTCTCAAAACAACCACTTTAACACCTCAAATTCACGTAAAACACACTATGCTTCAACACAATAATTTGAGATACTCACACACTACCCCCATACATATTTACACTCTAACCCACTCCCCATCCTACCCCCCCCAAAATCAAACTCACCCCCAAATTATTCCATTCCCATAATCCATTTCTTCTTCCCATTAATAAATAACATCCCTCATACCATCATTTAAATTACAACATACCAACAAAAAAAAATATTTTAATCCTACTCAACACAAACCAAATTGAAACAAGAAATTCTTAAACAAAAAATCAAAAGAAAACAAAAAACTAACCTTTATTATACCATACAAATAACCCAAAAAAAATTAAACTTAACAACAACTTTCTGACCCCCCTTTTTTACATCTACCCCCACCTCAAATTTCACCCATTTCTATCATAAAATGTTGTACTTGTCAAATCCATTCAACACATATTAATTAAATGTACAATAAATTTACTTTCCGTATTTATTGTACTTACTTCTAATAATTTTCCATATTATAATCTTTACACTCTACCTTCAACACATTTATTATTATTTTAATCCCTCCACACATAACTCCTTCAACCATTCCCTCTCAAAATTTATACCTATTACACCCAATATCACACACCCTACTCATTACAATCCAACATTACCAACAACCTTTTATTAAATTGATACTCACAATAAAATCACATAATACCTACATAAACCACAAAATAAACTATTTAAATTTTTATTTACATAAATTTTACCACACAACAACAACAAATTTAATTTTATCTACACCCCACCAATACAACCAATACAACACCACCTCCAACACACAACATCACCAGACCCAATATTTCTCATTATAAACAACTATCATCAAAACAAACAAAATAAAATCAAAAACAAACTCAACAAAAACCCAAAACACTATACCTTCAATTCATATTAAATTTTTCTCCACCTCCTCATAAAACACCCCCAAATAACCAATTCACACACCATCATTCTAAACACCCTACCCATATATACCCTTTCAAATATCAAAAACATCAAATATTAAATTATTATCCTACATTCACAACCCCATCACCAACAACCCCACATACCCTTAAAGAAACCACACCAATCACAACAATACTTACATAATTTCTCAGTTAAATCTACTATATACCAGAAAACTAATATTATAACAAAAAATAGTTTTCTACCCATTACACTAACTCAAATTATAAAAATCACCATACTTTCCCATTAACACAATATCCCCAACCTCACTTAATCTATAACAAACTAAAATCACTATTTTAAATCATACTACCACAAACTCCCCAATAATCCATAATCCCCATTTCCACCCATGATCAATTATCCATCCCATCCCTCCTCCCTTTAATTTCATTTTATCTACTTCAGAACCTCAAACCTAATAAAAATGAACCTACATGTAAATTATAAATTCCATAATATTCTTTACAATCCCCCAATTAACCCCACACATTAATAATCGTTGTAACTTATTCTCCTCTTATTTTCTCCTCATTACCCTCCATAACCCCTCTAATTCCAAACCATAATCACCAATAACCATCCAACACCAACTTTCCACCACTCCCTTTTCCCCTCCTCCACCCCTCTTACCCCCAACCTATCAAATCATCCATAATTTATAACATTAAATATCTCAACCCACCATCTCATTATCCTTTCACTACATAGTCCTTTTATAACAACCTTGTATCATATCCCTATATTAAACACATCCACCTTTTTTATGAACCTATTTATACTATTCCGCAACATCAACATATATCACCCACATTCATTATATTCCCTTATATCTTCTCACCTACCACCGTCACAGACTCCATAAACCATCATATGATACACTATACTATACACATTTTAAATAAAAACATTCCATCCCATTCCCTCGATAATTTACCAATTCCACACTTTCACCTTACACCCATCACACCAAGTCCCTTCTAGCAGCACAATACAAGTAACCATCCATAGATATATTGTAATCACCCTACCATTCTAAACCTAACTTATCTACAAACTTACCATCACTCATTCCCATAACCATTTTATCATACCCTCCCTCCCAACTTCCAACCCAATTCACACACCACATTTCCTAAATAATTCCATCCAAATCTTCTAATATACTTTTGTTGGCAAAATTACACACTATCATGATCACCAGCCATCAATGGCCATGTTATTTACACATATACTCTTATCACCCACCTCCACCCATTATACCATCAAATATACACTACTGCGTACATCCCCACCCACCCTATCCATCCCAGTTTCTTTAATACCTTCACTCTACGTACTCACTGCATCACACACATGTATCATTCGAATGTCATTGAATTACTTATAACCCCCTAACCCCTTTCCACACCTTTCAACTAATCCCCCCCCACCTAATTACATCCATTCTCCCCCAATCTACCCCCACCATTCAATCTCTCTCATCTACAGAATCATTCATGTATACACTTCTATCCCCATTAATACCCACCTAATTCACTCCACACCCATCTTTCCACCCAAACTCATCCTAATCTTCCCTAACCCCATACACTCCCTTACACCCCCTTCCCCATTCCCCACTCCCTTATCTCTTCCCTCCTTCCCCCCCACCACCTCTACCTTCTATTCCCCCTTCTTTCCACCCTCCCCCATCCCCCTATCACCCCATCACCCCATCTTCCACCCCTTTTCCCCCTTCCTCTCAACTCCCTTCATAACCCCCCCCTCCCTACCAACCCATCCATTTTTAACCCCCCACACCTCCATCTCATACTACCTTACCCTCTTCTTCTCTTCACTATCTATATCTCTCCCATACCTTCCTCCCCCCACCCCCACCCACCACCACCATTCTCCTTCCCCCCCCCTTCATCTACACCTATCCATAACTTCCTATTCTCTCATCTTCTTATATTCTTCTCTCCCCCACCATTTCTCCCCTCCCACCCTTCATACCCCTTCTCACCCTCCTATTCATCACACCCTCCTACCACCCCCATTCACTCCCTTTATTCCACCTTCCCTCCCTCTTCCACCACCATTATCCCTTCCCTTCCATCTCCCCTCTCTCACTCTTCCCTCACACCCCCCCCCCCCCCCCCTTATACTTAATATCCCCTCTTCCCATCTCCTCACCCCCCCACCATCTTTATCCCTCATATTCTTTCCTTCACCCATTCCTCCCACCCCCCTATTATTCACTATACCCTCCCCCACATATTCTCTACATTTATTCCCCCCCTTAACCTATTTCCCACCCCCCCTTATTATTCTCCATCTCTATCTCCTCACATATTTCCAACCTCACCCTCCCTCCCTCCATTACCATTCCCCCCCCATCCCATATTATTACTCCCCTTTCCTCTTCCCTATTATTATTCCTATTCCCAACCCTCTCATTACCCACCTTCCCCCCTCCCCATCCCCTCAATCTCCCACCCCCTTAACACTCTCTTCTATTCTCTTTCATTCTTTACCCTTATCCCTACTATCCTATTATCACTTATCCCACTTTTCCTATCCCCCTCCTCACTCATCTATTAACCCTCTTCACCCTTCCCCCCCACTTCCCACACTTACCCTCCCATATCCCTATCACTTCCCCTCCCTCACCATCTCCTCCCCCACCCTCACCCATTCCACATTACTCTTCCCTCTCAACTCTCTTTCACCCCTCCTCTTCTTTCCCCCTATCTATTCCCCAAAAAAAAAAAAAAACACACAAACATCCCACATATACCCCCAATAACAACTCCAAACACCCCACATCCAAAAAACCCATCCCCTACACCTCACCACACACATCAACTAAATACAACTCTTACTACAAAACAAACTCCCACAACATCCCCCCAATACACCACTCACCTCCCCACCATTTACATATACACATCCACTACCATCCCCTTTTACCATACCAACACCTCACCCTATCAATACCCTAACCAACACCTTACCAAACCTTCATAACCTCCCAACCTCACCTTCACCAACTTCACTAATAAAAACTACCCTCCCTCATCTAACACTCAACCTCTACAAAACCACTTCCCCTCAAACCCCCTCCACCCCCCCCTACAAATTCAACCATCACATCCAAATCTAACAATAACACCCCATTTCATTTCTCCAATATCATTTACCCATCCATCTCCCCTCTTACCCCTCCCCTCATTACCAAATCACTACTAAAAACCATCCCCCCACCCATAACCCATACCCACCTTACCAACCCTCAAATTCACCTTTCCCAACCAAACATTACCCAAACCCCCTTCACTAATACAATCTTCTCTACATCCTATTACACACATACACACCAAACCATCTACCATCAACCCCTAAAAACTAACCCCAAAAATTTAACCACACATCTTCAGCCTAACCATATCAACCACAACTTCCATTTTACTTCCATCACCTCCAAACAATTATACAATCCTTCACAAAATATAATCACTACCCTAAATTCTAATCACCAATACCTATCTCTCTTCTACCACCCACCCTCACCCCCTCACCCCTTAACCCCCAACCACCCTCACACATTAACTATTCATTACACAACATCTCTCTCAAAATATCCATCTCCCCTAAAAAAATCCCTAACATCTCCCCTAACAACTAACCAATCCCCCACTATAACCAAACCAAACCCCCTCCCAACATCCCCCACCCTATCCACTTCAACATTTCCATCCATATCACACTAATCCCACACAATCATCCCTACTCAACCACCCCAAACCCAATCCTACTCCACTCCAAACCTCTACAATTACATACACACCCTATCCCAACAAACCATCCACCCCCCACCCCACCCCCAACCTACCCCACCCCAACACACCACATTCCCCCCCCCCCACAATCCTTTCCAACCCCCAAATAAAACTATCCTCACAATTCAACCTAAACACCCACTAAACACAAATACTTCATACCACTCATTCTCCCAATTACAACCATTACACCAAACATTACACACATTACAACCACTTACATAACACACAAATTCCCCCCACCACCATCATCCCCCACCCAACCCCACCCAAACTTATCCACACCTAACCACACACACACCACCACCCCACAATTATCAATCTACTCAATCTCCCTATCTTCCCATCCCCCTACCACCATATATTTAATATCCAACATACCTCACACAATACCCCTCTATCCCCCTCCCTTCCACCTCCCCCTAACCCCCCTCCCACCCCATCCCCACAACACACTTACACCTATATATTCTACCCCACCCCATCCACCTAATATTTTTATTATCCCCATTACCTTTCTCATCCATAATATCTCTATTAACCAACCTCCACTAATACCTCACCACTTCCCTCCCCAATCAAACTACCAAAAATAATTACACCATCCCCACCCATACCTCTAAACAATTTTCATCACCACCAACACAACCCCCCCCATATCTTAATCACCAATCCCATTCTCATCAATACCCCCCACATCCCCCCCCCACAATACAACACCTTCACCCCCCTCCCACCATAAACCATACTTACCAATAATACTACTAATCACACTATCACCTAAACACCCCCCCTCCTCCACATCCCAAACCCCAACTACCTAACCCCCATACAATTTTAAGCTTCTACCCAATCATTACATCAATCACTACCAACCATACACAGATCACACACACCCAAACTATTATTCAGTAATACATCACTCCCTATCACCTATCTCTAACACTTACACTCCAATACACTCACATCAACACCCCCATTACACCCCTTCAACACCACCCATAACCTAATATTCTCTCCATAATCACCTCCTCCGCCCCCCCCCCTTTTACCACCACCCCACCTCAACCCTTCCATAACCCATACTCACCATTCCAATCTCACCACACACCCCTCCCACATAACCCAACTCACCTCATCTCCACTAACCATATATCCCTACATTACAAACCTCATATATCTCTACCCCCCATCCACACCCCAAACAATCCAAAACATTATTTTCCACCCCTCCCACAAATTTCCACCCCCTCCCAACCTCTCTCCATCCAAATTCACCAACATAATCTAACACACCCTTCTCCCACTTCTCATAACCCTCAATAACCTCACCCCCCCACCCTATACCATCTAACCCCTTCTCTTACCACTAAAATCCTACAACCCCCATATTCTACACAATAATCCCTCCTTAACCTCCCCCTTCACTATCCTTCTCCTCCACCCCCCTTCCTCCATAACCCCTTCTAAATCAACTCCACCACCTCCCCAATCCACAACAACTTCCCTACTATCAACATCCCTTTACCCCCCCCTCCACTTACTATACTTCTCCTCACCTCCACACCCCCTCCTTACACACACAACACACACCCAACACACACCCAAAATACCCCACCCCAAATTCCCACTTTTCTTAACACCCCACACACCTCACTTTACCACACCCTCTCTCCATTTCTCAATCTTTAAACATCTCCTACACACAAATCATAACCACTCCCATCCCCAAACATTCCTCTCATACCTCTTAATAACCTTTTCACTCATACCCCCCACAACACTCAACTTTTACCCATCCCCTCTATCCCTCACCCCCCTTTCCCACCATACCCCAAACCCCACCCCTTCCCACACCCTCACCACACACATCTCCCAATTACAAAACCCTCAAAACCATAACAAAAAACTTCATAACCCACTCAATTCCAATCCCCTACCCCCCCCTTCATACCACATCCCAAATACACCCCCCCCTCATACCTTAATTAAATCCCAACCCCAACTTACTTACATACAATTCCTACCCCCCTTCACAACTCCTCACCAAAACCCCCCCAAATTCTTCTAAACCCCCAACTCCAATTTTAAACCCTCCCCACCACACCCCCTCATAAACATACCCCACATCCCTCCCAATTAACATTCTAACCCATACTTCCAACCCATCCCTCCACAATCCCCATCCTAACATATAATTCATACACCTTATCCACAAATCCCCCCCTCCCCAATTTACAATACATTATATTACACACATTTCCACACACTCACATTATCACCTATCATAACATATCCTCCCATCATCTATCACATATCATACATACTTCCCCCCCAAACACTCCCAATTACTTCCAACAATCTCACCTCCCCAACATAACATCACTTATTACCCATCTATACTTTTCAATAACACCCATCATTTCACACCACCCTCCCACCACCACACTCCCCATCATCTCCCAACCCATCTACCTACCACCTAAAATTCCAACACCCATCATACTAACATTCTAAATTCATAAACTACCATTCCCTATTCACACCCCCACCACTACACTTCCACCAACAAACCTTCAACCTACCCTACACCTTTATCATTCAAATTTCATTCCCCCCCATCCATTACCTTCTCAAACTCTAAAACCCCACTATTACATCCACACAACCAAATTCCCCATCAACAACCATCCTTTACAATCACCCATTCCTTTCTACTCATAACCAATCCTTTCCAATAACAATCCCAATCTCCTTCAACAACTTCCATCCAACCACTCATTCTTACAAATTCCTAATCCTCAAACCACTACCCATAACTCTTAATCCCAAATCCATATTACACCCTCTCACCAATACCCATACCACCCCTACATCACAATAACCCACATTTCTATCTCACCAACATATATTCCACCAATCCACACTCTACCCCCACCATCACCAAACACTCTCCCTCCATCCCACCCTCATACCATTCATACTCACCATTAATAAATTCACCTCTCTACTCATACACACACTCAAATTCTACCCTCAATCATACCACCCATACTCTTCTTATCCATCACAAATCACCTAACATCTTCTTACACCACTCCCTACATTACCCAACCAATTCAACTCTTTAATCTTCCACATCCTCCCCTACTATTTTCCCTCTCCACACCAATTACTCACCCCCCAAATCATTACCAATATCTCTCTTCAATCCCAAATCCACCTTTATTACAACCCCCAACCCCACTCTAAATCCCCTCCTACCCAACTCTCCATAATCACAATACCCCCAACCCTCCAACCCATCACCCATATATATTCCAATCTACTACTTAAAATTACCACCCACCCTTCATATCCCTTAATTATATACTATCCCTTCCTACAATTTCTCATAACATACCCCCTTCTCATTATAAATTCACCACATTATACCCACCCCCATCCCAACATATCATATCACCATCCAATAACCCACATCCCCCAACACAACTCCTCCCATCATCATCCCATCTCAACCCATAATATTCTCTCCCTTAACAATTCTTACTAATTCTTTTCCATCCCCAATCCTTTACCAACCATCACCTTCCTAACTCCCAACTTAACTCCAACATTTATCTACCCCACAACCTCCTCATTAACCAAATATCATCACTTCTCACCATTCTATCATATCTATACCAACTCCCTACTTCCATTCCCCACACCTTTCCTTATCATACCCTAAAAACCACCATCTCCACAAACACTTCATACATCCACATATCATTACCATCTAACATAACATTTCTTATTCATATCACCACACACCTTTCCCCCTCCCAATATCCCAACATAACATATCATCACCCAACACCCACATAACCACATAACCTAAACCCTCCATAACCTAAACCCTCCATCCTTATATCACATCACCCCATAATTCTACACCCAAAATCCACATACTTCTTACCCCCAACTCTCCTTTAATATAAATCCCATCCATAACCCCAACATTCACCAACACATAACTTATACCCACATACTTTTTCATTCCTTTCAATTCATCATCCCTTCCCCCCCCACCCCTTACAGCTACATTATCATATTACCCCTCTCACCCATAAATCAACTTTTTACCATTACCTTTCCATATTTCTCTTTCACAACCCACAAAAAAAACTAACAAACAAAACAAATACAAAAAACACTATACCCCATTACCACAAAAATCAACAACAACACCCTCTTCAATCCATTACCTCCCACACAATAATACAACTAAAAAACTATAACATTAACACCACTTCACACAACCATATCCAAAAATCCCCAGACCCATAATTTAACAAAATAAAAAAACCCTCAATTTATATTATTAATTACATGAATTCAACATACTTTCATCATCCCAAACGAAATCATGACACTGCACAACGATCCCTGATACAAACATAAACAAACCTAAACCCTCCCCCCACCCCTATAATCCCCAAAATCAAAAATTCATCCCCCCAAAAAATCAACCCCAACCCCTCCCATCTAAACCTCAACAATAAACAACCACTTCACTCTACCAACACACCCCCCCACCACCTAACTAATAAAAAAAAAAAAAAAAAAAAAAAAAAAAAAAAAAAACCCTCACTCCACCCCCCCTATCAAACACAATCATACCATACAAAATAAAAAAAAAAATAAAACCATACAAACAATTAAAAACACACCACCCAACCCAAACAAAACAAAAATACCCAACATACCACCCCAAACCCACACCCCACAATAAAACATCCATATCCAACAAAAACAACTATCTTCACCCCAACCCCAACTCCCCTTATATCAATTACCTAATCCTATAACATCCAACAAAAAAAATACCAAAACTCCCCCTTACACCCCTTCTAACCCAATAACCTCTAACATCACAGATTCCCCCCAATCCCCCCCCCCTATCATCTTCCTCTCTACTCTACCACTTTCCAACCAATCCACTACCACACCCTTCCAAACACACATAAAACAAAATCAAAACCAATTTATTAAAGTAAAATCCCCCTTACCCCCCCAAAACCTCCTCTCCATATAACCCCAACAGTTTTTTTTCTCTTCACCCCAGTTGTTTTCGCAATAATTCAATCCTAAACCAAAAAACATTAACACAAACTACACCACCTCCCCAACACACAAACAAAACCCAAAGCAAAACACCCCCTTCACCAATAAACCCAATATAAATTCTCCTCTACCATCCCCCCCACACCACACCAAACCCAACTAAATACCAAACATACCCCCCTACTATCCCTCTACCCTACCCCCCCCCCACCCTAACCTCTAAACCACCTTCTCCCTCCCCCCCCCTAATAGATCAACCCTACCCTATAAATTTACAGCTTAATCTCAAACCTTCTCAACCCCTCCCCCAAATCTATCTTTCTCTCCCCCCCTCTTTCCCTTTGTTTATCCCCCTCTCTTCCCCACTACTCCAATCTCTTCCCTCTCTCTAACTCTTTCCCCCCCTCCCTCTCCACCCCCCTCCCTATCTCTCTCCCCTATTTCTCCCCATCCCTCTCCACTCTCTTTCCCCCCTCTATCTCCCCCAATCACCCATAAATTATCACTTTTCTCCCTCCCAATTCCCCCCCCTCTCCCCTTTCATCTCTCCCCCCCTCTCCCCCATAAACACCTCTCACCCCCCCTCTCTACCATCTCTATTTCCCACTTCTCTCTCTCCTCCTCTCCCACTACTCTAACCAATCATTAATAACATTACAAACCCCTCCCCCTCTACAAAACCATACCAACTTCTATAACATCTCCTAAGACTCCCACCGCTCACCTGTACCAATCACAAACTACCATCTATATCAATACCCAATAACTTAATCCTTAAATCCCTTTCAATCCTAAAAATAAAAACAAAAATATGAATACAACTCTCTTCTACATATTTCAATTACCACATATCCTAATATTCTCTTCCCCCTCTAATCCCCTTCCCCAAATTTCCTTTATTCTCCAACCCTCTTCCCTCCTATACTAAATATCTTCAACCAAAAAGTCACCCCCCTTTCACTTTCCCCTATATAACCAACCAACATTCACAAAACAATATTATCCATACCAACCCCCCCCTATTCTTACAACATTACAAATCCTAAAACATACTAACCTAAAAACACCCCCCCATCCAAATATACATCAACCCATCCCTTCATTACCCAATCCTTCCCATACCCCCTAATAACAACCCCACCATCCATACTCTCCCAACCCCTTCCTAACACCTCACAAACAAAATATCATACTCATACCCCCCCCCCCCCCCATATTCACCTCCCCCATCCCTCCCATTCCCACCCCCAACCTATTACATACCCCCCCATCACACCATAACCTCCATATTCAAAACTCCCCCCCATATACACAACCTACTATATATTCAAATCAAAAATTCCAAAATAAAACAAAATCCAAACTAATACTATTAAAATCATAAAACTAAACCAAACTACAAAACCCAAAATATCAATAACCCATCAAATATCAAACCCTCTCTCTCATCTCCACTCTCTTCTACCCCCTCTCTCACTCTCCCCTCTCTCTCCTCTAACTCTCTCCCCCCTCTTCTCTCTTCTATCTCTTTCCCCCCCTCTCTCTCCACTCTACTCCCCTATCTCACCTCTCTCTACCTTCACTCACCCCCCTTCTCCCATTTACTTACTCACTCCCCCACATAAACTCAATTCCCTCTCAAACCCCAAACAAAAAATCAACAACCCCCCCCCCCCCCCCCCCCACCCCCCCCCCCCCCACACCCAAAAACCAACCCACCCCTAATAATAAATAATATATCTAAATAATATAAACTATATATATATTATATATATTTCCTCTCAACCTCCCTCTACCATTTATAAACCTCAACCCCCACAAAAACCACACATCAACAACCAATTTACACAATAATTCAACACTATACACAATAAACATAAACAAACTACACACACATTATACACCCCCCTCCCCAAACACATTACAAACCCCTACCACCCAAATAAAAACAAATTACAACAAAACTACAACAATTACCCAATCCCCCCCTCCAATCCATTTCCCCACCCCTACTCCCTTTCCTCCCTCCCCCACCCCCGACCCCCCCCCTCCCCCCCTAACCCCCACCCCCCCCCACCCCCCCCACCCCCACCCCCCCCCCCTCACACCCCCCAATCCCCCTCTCCCCCCCACCCCCAAATCCCCCCCTCCCCCAACCACCACCTCCCCTTCAATATCTAACCTACTCCTATCCTAACTAACCTCATAATACATACCCTAACATCCCTCCCTCTTCCCTCACTCTCTCTTCCCCATCAATCCTTATTATACTACCCATCATACATCACCTACTTATACAACCCCCCCAAATACCCCTACACCTTCCCCCCCCACCAACCTCATAAACCTTCTCCCCCCACCAAACACATTATCCTAATCTATCCCACCTTCCAAATCTACCATACACTTAACCCCCACCCCCCCTCCTTCACTCATACACCACCACCCTATACACACCAAATACCAACACCACCAAAACCACACCTCAACACCACCACCCAACCACATACAAACCCTCCACAATACTAATCACCTATATCCATCATAACCACCTTCAACATCTACCTCAATCCTAATTTAACCACACCATTCACACTCCTACACCCAAACCCCCTACCAAACCCACAAACACCCACCCCCCCCTCCCCAACCCCCCTCACCTCCAACCTTAACCCCCCTAAATCAACCTCTTCCACCTTAAAAAACCTCCCACTCCCAACCCACACATAACTTAAACCATACCCCAAAACACCCAACCAATACACACATTAACAAATCAACACTCACACTACACACAATTAACACACAAAATTAAAATCACATTAAACATCAAATTAACACAAATATTACACAACAAATACACTTATACCCCCCACAAATTACACACAATACAACACCAAATAAAATTTTTAACACACACATTAATACACACAATACACAAACCTTACTCCGCATACAACAACTATACTATTTTACAAAACATTAATAAAATAACACACCACTCACAAATTACACACAAATTACACTTCTATCAACACATTACACATACAAATTTCACACACACAACCAAATACAATTTTAAACTCTAAACTCTCCCCCTCATACCCAAAACCATAATTTAATCCAACAACCAATTTTGTTATCATTCATCATCCCTCATTTCCCAATCAAAATCCCTACTCATACCCATCCATTTCCCACAACCCCCCCCCCCCCCTACAACCCAAACAACACAAAAAAAACTCCACCCAACCCACCCCCCACACCCAAAACCCTAATACCAAAACCAACCCACCCACTACCCCACCCACAAACCTTTCATACACCCATACATAATAACCCAAAAAAAAAAACTTCCCCTACCAAAATCTCCCCCCCTTTTACACCTTCTCCCCCCCCAATTTCCACCCCATTTCAATCATCACTTTTTAACCAATACCAAACCAAACAAACCAACTTACATCAATAAAATATATACATTACTTATAAATTACCTGATTCTAATCATTTCCCTATATAACTCTCATTCTTCAACCTACCAACACCCATATATTTTTATATAAATCCATCACACACATAACACATACAAATACCCTCTCAATTTATCCTATTACACCCATCTCCACCCACAAACCTCTACTATACCCACTCCCCCCATCACCCACCCCCACCCCCATCAAAAACCATTAACCACACCCAAAAAAATCACCATCTACACTACATAACACCACAAAATTCACTATTCAATTTTTAATACGAACTTTTACCAATCCAAAAAAACAAACAATTCTAATGATAATCTAATACCCCACATCACCCATACAACACCCAACCACACAAACAATAACATCACAATCAATTCTCACTTATTAAAAACTTATCAACACCCTCAACAAAATAAACAAATCAACCACCCACACTCAATAAAAAAAACCCACAAAAACTTCCTACATCTCCAATTATCTTATCCAATTACTAACACCACCCATAAAACAACACCCCCCCTAACACAATTCACCCATCATTTTACCCAACACTACACCCATATAATAACCCTTCACAAAATATACCAAATCAACAATCAAATAATCTCCATACCTCACAACCATCCCCAACACCCCCCCCCTACCCTTAAAACCACCCCCCCCCACCAACCCATACCAAAACCACCCATAATTTCTCATATTTACACCTTGTTAACCATCCCCATCCCCTCAACATTCAACCATCCACTCCCTTATTCTCCACTATAACCAACCACTCATCTAATCGACTTCTCAACATACCCCCCTCTACTAATTAACACTCCTTAATCCCTCCTCCCAAACCCACTCAAATCACACAATCCACTTATTTACACTCAACACTACCCCCAACCCATCCATCCCCCCTCCCCCCCCCCACCCCATCCCATTCCCTCCTCCACCCTCTTACCCCACCTCTCCATCCTCCCTCCTTTATCCCCCCCTTCATAACTCCCCCCCCCCCATCCCCCTCTTATACCCACCTATTCCTTTTACCCCCCTTTTCTCCTCCCTCACCCCCTCTTCATTCCCATCCCCTAACATTCCTCCCACATTTCTCCTTCATCCTCCCCACCCCTCCTATCCCCATTCATTATACCATCTCTCTTCTCCCCTCCCCCCCCCCCCTCCCCTCCCACCTAACCCCACCCCTCTTCCTCCCACCTCTCCCTCTACACCTTACATCCCCCCATTCCTCCCCATTCCCATCACATTACCCCATCCACCATTCACCTTCCCCACCCACCCACCCCCATCTCCCCCCCCATCCCCCTCATCATCTCTCATTTCCACCCCCTCCATTCACCCTCCTTTCTCCCTTACCATCACCATCCTTCCCCATACCCTTTATCCTACCCCCCCCCCACCTTCCCCCCCCCATACACCCCCCATTCCTCACCATACCTTCACCAATCTTCACCTCACCTATTTCCACATTCCCCCAACCATCTCCCCTCCCCCCTTCAATTACACTTTCCCCCCTCTTCTCCCCCCCCCCTACCCATTAATCCCTCCCCCTACTCCCCTCCATCTTACCCCCTCCCCCCCCCCCATATCCCCTCCATTCAATCAACCCCCTCCCTCCACCTCCACCCATCCCCCCCCCATTCACCATTCCATCAATCCTAATACCCCACACCCCTTTCCCCTTTCACACCTTTCCAACTAATCCCCACTCATTTCCATATTCCTCCCCCAATCTTCCCACATTCCCCCCTCTACACCCCTCCCCCCATATCCCACCTCCTCCACTTCACTAAATTCAATACCCCCATCCCTTTCACATTCACATCTTCTCCAGCCATTTATATTCCCCATATCACCACATTATTCCCCCAATTATATCTTCATACCTTACTTAATAACCCAACCACTAATCACCACTAACCAATCATTGCTTTAACCCCCCAACACCCATCCCCATCTTAACTTACTAAATCACTTTAACAGAAGATATCTCCCGATTACCACTATATATTCTATCTCACATACCCTTACTAAACCACAACCATAAAAATCATTTAGTAATTCCAAAAACTGAATGCGTATAACATATAATGTCTCACTTCAAGATATTCCTATCTATTATTATCTTTCTTATCTCCCACCATCTTCTCCCACTCCACCCCTTCAATAACCACCTATCACAACCTAATATTATACACCATCATACCAACCCAATTAATCCATCAATAACTTTCAATTCAACCTTACCTCACCATCTTCACACCACCTTATCCCTTCCCCTTCCACTCCCCCCCTCTCTCACTCTTCCCCCTCACACCCCCCACCCCTCCCATCCCCCCTTATTACTTCATATCACTATTCCACCATACTCTCACCACCAAACACTCATCATTTTTCAACTAATCTTTCCTTTAATTCCACCCATCCTCCACCCCTATTCTTTCACTTATACCCTACCCTACATTTCACTTAATTTCTTTAAACCCAATTACAACCTATTTCCCACACCACCCCCTTTATTTTTCTACAATCTTATCCCTACCATTATTTAATCACCATACTATCCACCTAATTTAAATTCTAACCCACCCATCCCAAATATAATTACTACACACTTTCATATTAACATCCGTCTTATTATTCCTTTCCCCAACCCCCTCTCATTTAACATCTTAAAACCACTAACAACACAAAATCATCTCCAAACCCCTTACACATTATTTATAATCTCTTTTCCAGTATTTAATCCTTATACATACTATCCCTAGGATAACCGTATCACCTTATTTTTTTTTCCTATACCCTACTAATACTACTATATTTTAACATATTATCCATTAAACACCCCACTTAACCACACCGTTACCAGTCCATTATCATAGCTATTAACAGCAACTAAAACTATTCTACCCCATCATTCACATGCTCCCACATTTCTATTACCCCTAAGAGAGAAGTGAGAGATAAAAACCTCCCGCCATTCGGATGCTGGCCAAATTTGATTGTTGGACCACAAAAAACACACACAAACACAAACAAAAAACAAAACCCTCAACAAACAATCAAATCCCTAGAACCCCCCCCACTTTCCTCTCCTATCTTCACCCCCCCTATATCCCCCATCCTCCCATCCTAAAAAACTCACACACACAAACCCTTTCCATACAACAACCCAATTCCTACAATATCTCCACACCCATCATCAAAACAATACCCCCCATCCTTCCCCAAAACCCCCCCAACCAACACATCAATCTCCCCCCTCACCACCTTCCCTCACACCAACAATTCCACCATATATCATCCACTCCCTATCCCCCCCTTCCCTACTAATTCTAATATCACCCATACACTTAAACCATACCAACCACCAATCAATAAAACCTACCCCCCTTCCCCCAAACCAAATCATTTTACCCACTTCCCAATTTCTCTTTCCACAAAACACACCCCCCATAACATCCCATCCTTACAAATATTTCCCACCCGTCCACTCCTCCACCATTTCATAATCCATACTCGAACTTCATAAACAACCCCACATCCTATTCAATCAACCTCACCTATCCCACCTACCCCTTCCAATTAAAACAACTACAATCATCCTACCCCCCTCCCTTCCCCCCCACCTATACTCCCCCTCTCCCTATCCCCACACTACCCACTAATCACTTCTACCCAATAACTCTACCATCCCCGACTTCCCCAACCATCACACCTCACAACCACCCCCACAACCATAACACCCAACCCCCAAAAATTTCAAAAACATCTTCATCCCTACCCCCCCCATATCCATATTTTAACTTCCCAACCAACTAAACAATCAACCTCACCACAAAATATAACAAACACCCCCCTTTACCAACATACCATCTTCCTCCCCCCCACCCCACCCAACCCCACCCCCACAACTTAACCAATTTACACATTAACCAATCAAAAACACCCACCATATAATTCATAACGTATCTCATCTCAACCCAACACCAACCTACCACCATTACCCCCTAACAAGCTCACCATCCCCTACATTATCCCACACCCCCCAACTACACTCCCTAACATCCCCCCCCCCCCCCCTCCAACTCAATACCTCATTCATTAGATACCACAAATACCAACTCCAAATATAAATCCCTACAACCCCCCCACCCACAATCCTACTCTCACACCTCAAATCCTACAATTAACATAACCCAATAATCAAAAAACACACCAACAAACCCACAACCAACACCCTTACCCATCAAACCCCCCCCCCCCCAAATCCTTACCCACACCACCACCAAACATACAATCATAACTAATACCTCACACAACCCATAATTCCCACATATTCACCATAAATTACACTCACATCAAACCAAAATTTCACACCATTACACAATATTTAACACTCATTACTATCATATCATTAATCACTCAACATAATTACTCCCCCCCCTCTCCTATAACTCCCCCACCACACCCCCCACCAAATATTATCCCACAATACCAACACTAACACATAACCACCCCTCCACCTTAATATTATTACATATAATATAATTAGCAGTATATTGCACCTTCAATTGATTGTGGTAAGTATTTGGGTTATCTCAGTTATGATTGTTTTTATCCACCCAAATAATCTATGTAACCATGTATAAAGTGACCATGTATATAAACCCCACATGATAACCTTCGACATAGTACATATTTAAAACCAAGTAGTGAGATCCCTACAGTAATCCCATAATAACTATTATATTGATATCTACCCAAATAACATCTATAACTACTATTCTTCTTTGAGACTTAACCTTGACATATTTTGTTTTTTTATTTCAAATATCACAATTTTAATCCATATACTAATAATAATATTAACTTAAAATCCTTCAACATTATCAAACCTAACCATCCATCAAAAACTGTATAAACATCAATTAACTTAATGTAACACAACCAAACCTTACGATTATCAAATTATTAACAAATCAAAAACAACCTAATTCATTGTTATCCTAATTGTCACCCCCACTTAAAAACTACACTACAAAACCTTAACTGTCATAACTTATCGCAGAAATTCATAAAACAATTTATTCACAAGACAACAACCAAACCTAATATAAAAATCATAATACCCTTACTATACCAAACTTTATAGTCTATTAATTTATTTGAATTCATCATTACAACTAAAACACTATAACAAAACACCACCAGACTATGATACACTAACTCAATCTATAAAAATTTCAACCACCCCCAACCTAGTGTATACACATACAACTCCTACCAACAACCCCCCAAACTTGGTAAATGATACATTTAATTGTTAGTAATTAGAAATACAATACTGTCCTAGTGCATTGACTCTACAATTGAACTCAGATCATTTAATGACTTCTGCTTTTCACATTACTCAGTGTTACCATAAATTACTCTTCTATTTTTTATATAACCCATTACTAAAAAAACCTTTCAATACAAATGCATTATTACTCCCCCAAACTTATTTTCACCACACCCCAATCTCAGAGCACGGTATCCCAGTATGTCTGATGTCACGATTCCACAAAATTAACCTTGCAGATACATTTTTCAAACCTAGTACCCTCCATTACTTGATTTACAGGAGAATTAAAAAGTTCCATTTTACTTACAAGCAATTATATAAAGGCAATAACACCCACCCTACTTACACAAACACACCTCCATGATGTATTTCCATCTACTGCCATCACAATTAGTCAATAATTATAGCTGTCCGTATTATCCGAACAAATAATTAGATTGGTTAGAAAAGCATTCATGTTTTAAAAGAAAATCACATGATTTTCACAAGACTTCCAAGGTAAGAAGACATTGCCCTTTAGATATATATATCTAAAGGGCAATGGCAGTGTGTCGTCTGGTGCACACTGGGGTAGTCTTGCACATCTCTTTCCTATGTGGTTTTACTGCAAATGGCAAATAAATGAATCTGTATATATATATATATATATATATATATAAAATTGTCCACTCACCTTTGGCCCTCCGCGGGCGGTTATTCCTCTCTAAGCTCGGGTCCTCTACCAGAGGCCTGGGAGCTTGAGGGTTCTGCGCAGTATCTTTGCTGTTCCTAGCACTGCACATTTCTGGACCGAGATGTCCGAGGTTGTTCCAGGGATCCGCTGTAACCACTCTTCTAGCTTCGGGGTCACTGCCCCAAGTGCACCGATCACCACGGGCACTACTGTCACCTTTACCCTCCAGGCCCTCTCCAGCTCCTCTCTGAGACCTTGGTATTTCTCAAGCTTTTCATGTTCTTTTTTCCGGATGTTCCCATCGCTTGGAATTGCCACGTCCACCACCACGGCTGTCCTCTGCCCTTTGTCTACCACCACATGTCAGGTTGGTTCGCCATTACCATTCGGTCGGTCTGTATCTGGAAGTCCCACAGGATCTTTGCACGCTCATTCTCCACCACCTTTGGAGGAGTTTCCCACTTAGACCTTGGGGTTTCCAGCCCATACTCTGCACAGATGTTTCTGTACACTATGCCAGCCACTTGGTTATGGCGTTCCATGTAGGCCTTCCCTGCCAGCATCTTGCACCCTGCAGCTATGTGTTGGATCGTCTCAGGTGCCTCTTTGCACAACCGACACCTTGGGTCTTGTCTGGTGTGGTATATCTGGGCCTCTATCGCTCTGGTGCTTAGTGCCTGTTCCTGTGCAGCCATGATGAGTGCCTCTGTGCTGTCCTGTAGGCCAGCCCTTTCTAGCCATTGGTAGGACTTCTTGAGATCAGCCACTTCTGTTATGCTCTGGTGGTACATGCCGTGTAGGGGCTTGTTCTCCCATGATGGGCTCTCCTCCAGCACCTCCTCATCTCGCCACTGCCTGAGACATTCACTGAGTACGTCATCCGTTTTGGCCTTCTCCATGATGTAGTTATGGAGAGATTGGATGTTTCGTCCTGGAACAGTGGCTCTCACACTCACTAGTCCTCGGCCTCCTTCTTTACGGCTTACGTACAGTCTCAGGGTGCTGGATTTGGGATGGAACCCGCCATGCATGGTAAGGAGCTTTCGAGTTTTAACATCCGTGGTCTGAATCTCTTCCTTTGGCCACCTGATTATTCCTGCAGGGTATCTGATCACTGGCAGGGCGTAGCTGTTAATTGCCCGGGCTTTGTTCTTGCCATTGAGCCGACTTCTTAGGACCTGCCTTACTCGCTGGAGGTATTTGGCAGTTGCCGCTTTCCTCGTCACCTGTTCGAGGTTGCCATTTGCCTGTGGTATACCGAGATACTTGTAACTGTCCTCAACGTCTGCTATTGTTCCCTCTGGGAGTGAGATCCCTTCTGTGTGGACTACCTTGCCTCTCCGAGTCACCATCCTGCTACATTTCTCTGTGCGAGCGGCTTGCCATTTGTCTCAAGGGTGGTCTTCCACATTCCCATCGAGTTTGCAACGAAGTCCCTTAGAGCCCTGTTGATATTGTACAACTTCAAGCATTCCATGATCCATGTGTGTGGCATTGAGTCGTAGGCTTTCTGGTAATCAATCCAGGCTGTGCACAGGTTGGTGTGTCGTGACCGGCAGTCTTGGGCGACTGTTCTGTCAACCAGGAGCTGGTGTTTGGCTCCTCTGGTGTCCCTACCAATGCCCTTCTGTGCTGTGCTCATGAATTGTTCCATATGCCCACTTATCTTAGCCGCAATGATGCCTGACATGAGCTTCCATGTTGTGGAGAGACAGGTTATTGGCCAGTAGTTGGAGGGGACTGCACCCTTGACAGGGTCCTTCATGATCAGGACCGTTCGCCCTTCGGTTAGCCATTCTGGGTGAGTCCCATCTCTCAGCAGCTGGTTCATTTGTGCTGCTAGGCGCTCATGGAGTGATGTGAGTGTCCTTAGCCAGTAGGCATGGACCATATCAGGGCCAGGTGCTGTCCAGTTTTTCATACCTGAGACTCTTTCTCGGATGTCTGCCTCTGTGATGGTAACTGAGTTCTGTTCTGGGAGGTGGCTGTGCTCCTCTCTCAGGGACACCAGCCATTGTGCACTTCTGTTATGTGCTGCATCCTTCTCCCATATGTTCCTCCAGAACTGTTCAGTTTCCAGCCTCGGTGGATCTGCTCCCCTGTTGTTACCCTGCCACTGAGCGTACACCTTCGCAGGTTGTGTTGCGAACAGCCTGTTCACCCTTCTGGCTTCATTCTCTTTAGTGTACCTCTGTAGGCGGCTGGCCAGGGCTTGGAGCCTTTGTTTGGCAGTTTCAAGTGCTTCAGGTATGGTCATCTGGCTGTACTTTCTGGGTACCATCTGGCTCCCCACCCGGGAGCACATTAACACCAACATCCAGTGTGGGTCCTTGGGCAAGACCCTTAATGCTACTGCCTAACTCATAACCATGAAGGTACAAATAAGCAATGAGATGCCTGATCAGCCGTCGCCCGGACAAACAAGGTCTGCGTCAGGTGCTGGGGAACCAGAGCACCTTGATGAAAAGTGGGCTACTGGAACAAGGCGAAAGTGGACGAGATGCGATAACATATATATATATATATATATATATATATATGTATTTTTTCACTTGATAACCATGTACCGTCATTATCTATAAACAACTAATCGATTATTGAAATTGTCGACAACTATTTTAGTAATCAATTAATCGTTTTCTGGTTCACACGGACTCAAACAGAGCCAAAATGACATGAAAATGTAGTATTTTTGATTAAAACCGACTTTGTTTTTATAATTTCATGAATATCTGTCTGTCTCATCCAATCAGATAGCAGAATTAGCACAAAGAGCCTGTTACAAACATTTACTTTAAGTTTACGCCATCAGTGTTGCCAATTTAGCTTTTTGTGATGAAAACATTTTTTGTTCTACACAATTCACAGCCAAGCGATTACTCGATTAATTGTTAAAAATAATCGATAGATTAATCAATTACAAAATAATCGTTAGTTGCAGCTCTAATAAACACCAGTCGCCATTCTATTGACTGATCATGATTTAGTTATTATTTTAGTATTACATTTATAATAGTTTTTATACTCAACACTACCCATTATTTTTATTATATGTCCCCTATCTGTCATCCCCATTTCCACTATAAAATATTTTTTTCTGACTGTAGAATTATCTTATATAGTGAGATCCATTAAAAAGCAAGGGTGTGATGTGGTCAGTTGGCAGAGTAATGCTTATTTATTTAGCTCATTTTAGACCACGGTCACCCAAAGCGCTTTACAATGTTCAGAGTTCAGATATTGCTGCAAACACTCCACACACAGTGATGACGGAAGCGAGACGCCGAACACACTGGCCCATCAAAGCCTCCGACCAAACACCGTCCATTCACTCATTTACATTCATACCTATTGAATGAATGTAAATGACAAGGAACCCCCTTATCAGCTAGCCCAGTGGTTCCCAAAGTGGGGGTCGCAGGAACCCCTGGGGGGGTCGCAAGATGATTTCCGAAAAAAAAAAAAGGGAACAAATACTGTATACAGCCCTTAAATATTTATTTTACATTTGATTTTATTAAAAAGGACTACTTGTTAAATTGTGTTTGGAGAAGAGTCTGAAAAAAATATAATATAATTTAATTACGTTTGTAATTTTGTCCCAGTCATTGACAGCGTCAGTCAAAATCAAGTTCCGCAGCTTTCATCAGGCGCAGCACCAAAGTTGTTTGCTAAAGCTAAAGGTGTTTGGTCTGCTGTTGCGATTTAAGGCGATACACAAAGACATTGAAGTGAGAGAGACCAAAGAGAGACCAGAGAGAGAAATCCGAGACTAGAGAGAGACCAGAGAGAGATTAGAGACACACCAGAAAGAGAAACCCAAGACAAGAGAGAGAGACAAGAGGGAGACCTGAAAGAGACTAGAGAGACACCAGAGAGAGAAACCCAAGACAAGATTGAGAGACAAGAGGGAGACCAGAAATAGACACCCGAGACAAGGGAGAGAGACCAAAAAGAGACCAAAGATAAACCAGAGAAAAACCAAAGAGAGACCAGAGAGAGACTAGAGCGAGAGATCAGAAGAGACAAGTAGAGTCAAGATTGTTGTTATGGTCTTTAAACGAACAGAGAAATTTCTGTACCTTCCGGAGAGTTCCTGAGAGTCTGTCGCCTCATCGATCAGGGTAAATATGATCTTTAGTCATGCGTGTGATTTAAAATGTAAGGGTAGAAGCGTATGAAGTGGACTTAGCGTTAAAGATCTTTCATTTAGTGGATGAACGCTCGGCTTCAGCTGCGGCTCTGGTCATCTGTGCAGTCTGTGGAGCGTGACACAGCTGCAGTGCATTCTGGGATACAGGGCTGGAGACTTACCCGCCGGACAAGAGTGTAGTATTAGAGGATTACAAATAGGATCAAAGGGACAACTTTACCGTGTGAAACTTACCTTCAGGATCCAATTCTTTTGTGAATGTCCCCTTAAACCCCCTAGGATAGGTACTGTACATATGCCGTTTTCAGTCGTTCAGTTTTTCTTCAATGAATTAGTGTCTCGCCTTAAATCGCAAGGAGTGGTCCCCTCTGAAGACTGTACAAAGTTGTTGATTCACTAACGACAGATCAGAGAACAATTAAAACAGGTTCCTCAGCTCTTTCTTTCCTGCTGCTGTCAGACTGTACAACAAACAATGTGGACTAACGAACACTGCCGACCTGACCTCACATTCCGTGTGTCTGTACAAAAACTTGATCTAATGTCAGAATGTGGATTATAGAACCACATGTGTCACTATCAGTCGTGGTGTGGATTTGATTTTTGGACTTTTGTTTTATTTTGACTTTAGTTCGTAGTGGTTTTGATGTTTTAGTTTTACTTTCTGTCCTGTTCTTCTGGTGATTGTGCCCTGCAATTATGTGTTTCAAGAGACCAGAGAGAGACTAGAGAGAGAGACCAGAGAGAGAGAGATCAGAGAGAGAAGCGTGAGAGAGACCAGAGAGAGAGGCGTGAGAGACACCAGAGAGAGACTAGAGATAGACCAGTGAGAGACGAGAGAGACCAGAGGGAGAGAGGGAGAGAGCAGAGAGAAAAATATGGTGAGATCTGAACAGCACATTATCTTTCTTTCTTTGAATCTCTTCCACACACACACACACACACACACTAACACAACCCCAATTCTTCGAGTTTATTCCCCACAAAGCTGCGTTTTGCTGACGAGCTTCAGTGAGATTTCCACTCGGACTGATCCACATGAGGTCTGCAGTGTCTTTGAAAATTGATTAGGACTCAGAATCTGTGTGTGCGAGCGCCAGGCTTAAGGCGGGAATGAGAAAAATATTATAAGTCTCCAGACATAGATATATTTATTTTTCCTGTCTTTTATCTCTTCCAGTTTGGCGCTCACAAAACACTGTCTGTTCTGCTGAAGTTTCTGTCATGAAACTTGGTTAAAAGTTTGGTTAATAGTTCTCAGATCTGTGTTTATCTCAGAGGGGGAGTCGCTCTTAAGTTAATTTATGTTTCTGTAACTTTGAATTTAGTTTAGGATTGAGGCTGTAGATCCAGGACTGGACCTGTTCCTGGCAATCAAGAGACCAGAGAGTGAGACAAGCAAGAGACTAGAGAGAGAGACCAGAGGCTGACCAGAGATAGTGACCAGAGGGAGATCAGAGCGTTAGACAAGCAAGAGACCAGAGTGAGAAACCAGAGATTGAGACAAGCAAGAGAACAGAGAGACCAAAGAGATCCAGCCTGGTATCTCCTCTTTCCTGGTATCTTCACATCTGCCTCTTCAGTCTGCTTCTTGTTTCACACCTGTGCAGTGTCAGCTGGTCCTGCTGCTGCTGCTGCTGACCCCAAAACCTCCATCTGCAGAATCCTAATCCAGCACTTATGTGTCCTTGACCTGCTTCCTCTGCTTCAGACTTCACACGATTCACCATCACCTCACCACAGTCTCAGCGCAGTCTTCGAACCAAGGAAAATAATATTAACAATCTTATAGTCACAAGGTTGGAGTTGGTCAGAGAGACAGAAGCACGTGTTCTGAATATGTAGGAGAGACGCAATCTTATTAATGTAAACACAGGTATAGAGAAAGACCAGTGAGTCACTGATGCTTCTTCCTTTGTCTCATCTTGTTTTTGTGTTTTTGAGATCCTCCTTTGTCTATGTGCGATGACAAAGATGACAGAGTTGATTCATGAAGTCAAACATAGTTCTGTTTCATGCTGCTGTTCTGGAAGCAGCACGAGGAAACAAAAACAGAAAATGATATTGTATTTTGGCGAAGGCGGAGTCATATGCTTTCACACAGAGAAACAGTAGTAAACAGTATGTAATCCGGATAATAATCCCTGACGAGTGTTAAAAATGGATAAGTATAGTTAGGTTTTAAAAGTTAAAAAGATAATTGATTTTACTTTCCATGTTACTTTTAATGCCAGGGTGTTCGATGTCTCGCTTCCATCATCACGTGTTTGAATGGAAAACTATCTGATTTCTGAACATTGTAAAGCACAGACAGCTTTTCAGATGATTTTGGCTCACTGATCATTAAAACCCATATTATGTCTCAACTGCAGACTGCATATACTGTATGTGGATGGACCATGCTAACCCGCTAGCTCAATGAAGCCCAATAGGGAAGTGCTTGTGGACAAAGTTTTGCCCTGTCTCTCATTGACCTGCATTAAAAAGTAACTCACCAGATCCTGTCAAACCTCAGAAGCTAAGCAGGGCAGGGCTTGATGGTTGTTAGTTCTTCTCCTTTTGAGAAGAACAATGTCAACATTTTCAGTTCATTGAAATCAACGGCGCGACCTGCGAGTGTCGTCTCTGATGTTTTGACAGAAATCAAATTAAAATCGTTCGACAGAAAGAAAAGCAAATGTCAAAACCATCTTTAATTCTGGTTTGTTTTTGTGGAAATAGATTTGAGTAAGAATTATTTTCTGTTTGTTAAAATCACTGCTTTTTATTTAATTTTGAGAAAAGACCAAATGTAGCAGTGGGTGTTTTCAGAAGTGGTCCATACTCATCATGAACCAGATCTGAAAAATAGAAGAGAAACTTCAAATTCCATCTTTTTCTATTGAACTGAATGTTATGTGGCCTTGTTTTTTGGCCTTATGGGCGGCACGGTGGCTGAGTGGATAGCACTCTCGCTTCTCAGCAAGAAGGTCTTGTGTTCGAACCCGGTCGGAACAGGGTCTTTCTGAGTGGAGTTTGCATGTTCTCCCCGTGTCTGTGTAGGATTCCTTCGGGTAATCCGGTTTCCCCTACCACTAAAAACATGTACAATAGGTCTGGCATGCGCCTCCTGTTCGGCGACCCCGCTCCCATCTCTGTGTGGAGTGAGAGACAAATGCCCAAAAACAATTGTATACCATTTTGTGATTCTGGTCCGGAATATAAATTAATATTACTTACTTCTATTACTACTTATTCAGACGAGACCGATCAGTCTGATATCACGACTAGAGGGTCTCTCTGGTCTCTCTCTGGTCTCACTCTCTGCTCTCTCTACTGTCTCTCTACTGTCTCTCTCTGCTCTCTCTCTTGTCTCTCTCCGGTCCCTCTCTGCTCTCTAAGGTCCCTCTGCTCTGTCAATGTCAACTTTATTTGTATAGCACATTTACAACAACATGAGCTGCCTAAAGTGCTTCTCAAGAACGGAAGGTAAAAAAACCAAAAAAAAACCCCTCATAAGATACATACACATACATTATTTAAAAGTAAAATAACTCAAATGGTAAAGCCAAGGCGTAAAAATGTGTCTTTAGACTGGATTTATAAACTTCAAAAATCAAGGAGCTGCTCTAATGAACAGAGACTATTCCACAGTTTGGGGCCAGCAACAGAAAAGACTCTTTCTCGGTTCTCTCTGGTCTCACTCGGGTCTTCCTCTGGTCTCTCTCTCTGGTCTCTATAATCAAAGGCCCTGCGGGATCTGCTCAGACGCAGACAAAATCAGTAATCAACAGATTTTTGCTGTTAAACCAGGTCTAACTCCGTGCATCTGTTTG
This sequence comes from Knipowitschia caucasica, assembly GCA_964034765.1. Taxonomy (NCBI): domain Eukaryota; kingdom Metazoa; phylum Chordata; class Actinopteri; order Gobiiformes; family Gobiidae; genus Knipowitschia; species Knipowitschia caucasica. Next base: position 41,985,406 of record OZ035824.1, on the reverse strand, counting down.
GTGTGTGTTCTGAATACTACCGGAGGTACATAAGAATTCCACTGCATACAATGTGTATGTGACAATAATGATAAACTAAACTATAAACGGCAAGAACATGGTGCGCAGCTGTAGAAATCCTGTGTTTATAAGAATAGCTTTTAAACCATTACAGATGTCCTTGGTGTTTGTTTTTTGTATGTCCCATTATCAGAGCGAGGTCTGAGGTTTTGGTTCAAGGACCAAGATGTATTCATGAAGCATTTTTCACTGTCTCCAAACTAATCTCTACCATTGCTGGACACACACACAGACACAGTAATACACACGCACACCACTCTCCCGTCGCCTCATGCTAACGTTCCTGGTAACTTGTGTCTGCTGACCCTGAGAGCTGCTCGCTGATTGGTCCATTTTTCTCACACACTCAATTCACTTTATTTTTGTAAAGCCCTAAATTACAACAGTAGTAATCTCAGAGGACTTCACAAAACCGTTGAAATCGACAACACTGATCATAAAATCAACAGTAAGATACAACAAAATATAGGGAGAGACCAATGTACATGAATGTTGATAAATGCCCATAGCTGTTGTAGAATGCTGAGTGTACTGAATCATCACCACAGTCCTTCTTGTTAGACCGAACATAGTTATAACCGCGAGGGGTCCCAGCCGGACGGAGCATCCCAGCAGATGTAAATGCTAACAACCGGAGGTCTAGTGTCAACAACACGTCGCCCCCGCTAAAACCGTCACAAAGCCGTCCCTATCCTAGTCTTGTCCCTGCTGCGGAGGGAGGGCTTGGAGGCTAGGCTCACTTGTTGTCCGCTGTTCCTGATACTGCCTGGCTATAGCTAATGCTAGTGGGGTGTTCAGAACGCTGACCCCGGAACGCAGCTTCCATGCGCACTAGACGCACATTCTCCAAATTTCAGACGCTAGGGGTGTTCAGACCAGAAGAGCTGGCCTGCTGTGGCGCCCGCCGGAAGTGGCGGAAGTAGCGGGCGGGCTTTGATGCTAACGAAGTTAAGCTAGCGGCTTTTTGTGTAAAGTTATTCTCCAAGAATGCAGCCTCTCCGTGTCCATAGACCTTCCAGAGACTTTATACAGTACAACATCAGTATGTGTTCACGGAGGTGCACCATGAGTTTATTTTATTACTTCAGCATTGGCGAAGTAATAAACACTTTGGCGTTTATTATTAGTCCTGGTGTAGCTCCTGTTTTGGCTGTTTACGAGTATTTTTAGTCGGCTCGCTCTGATTGGTCGCTGCACTTGCGCCCCAACAAAAAAGTTCCAAAATTTTTGTCTCCTCGGTGCGTCAATTTTCTGCTGCTGCGCCTTTGCCGCGCCTCTACCACGCAGTCCGTGCGTCTCAACTACGCAGTCAATACATGCGTCCCGAGACGCACATGCAGTTCCACGCTCGAACCATAGACTGTATATATTAACGGACAGAGTCACGCCTATCTCTGCCGTTCTAACTAATGGGCCAAAAAATGTGCTCTACTAGAGCAATCCAAAATGGTCGCGAGTGGTCCCGCCCACATGAAAATTGTGAAAAAACGCATCTGCGCATGCGTCAGCCGGCGCAACTCCATTCATTTGAACGAGAGACTTAAAAAATTCACAGCAAGTAAACTAGAGTGGACCAAAAAAAATCCACCCCCCTCAGCATTGACACACATGTGGAACGGAGCTTTGGGCCAAGAGCCAACCTGGCCCAAAGCTTTACAGGATGGACCAAAAGGTCCATCCTGTAAAGACGTTTTTGAGAGGTCTGCCAATGCTATATGTTAGCATTGGCTAATTCTACTTCTGGGTCCACCCCCATCGGCCCGGGGTGGTATTGCAAGCATGTCATGGGACCCTCCCCCACTGGCTCGAACGCACGTCACCATTGACTTTGCTTTGAAAGTCGCCGCAACGCATGATCCAGTCTGAACACCCCATTATGCTAGTGCTAGCACGCAGCGTAATGCTAGTGCTAGCACGCAGCGTAATGCTAGTGCTAGCACGCAACTCCAGTCTTTGGAGATGCAGCACTAATTCACTAGATTCCAAAGCTGCAAATATGCTACTCTTAACACAGCTATCACTACCCTCAGAGAAGGATCCAGGGTTTAGGCTCGCCATATGGCAGCTTTAGCCGTAAAGGGGTGAGGTGTGTTTAGTGCTGATGCAGTGGTTTGCCTGTACAAGCAGACTCAGAAACCAGACAAACAACCAACACCCAAATCTCTGATACAATACAGCCGATTAAAAGTGTAAGAGTGGATGTTTACACAGTTAGTCTGTTGTAGACTAATACGTGGATTATCAAAGGAAGTGCGTACAGAGAGCAGAGAAAGATTCTTTCTTGACCCGACCCGCCGGTGGGGGTGGGTCCTGGCTCCAAAAGACCCGTGAACAAGTCCGCTGGCATGCATACAATCTCACTCTGGGCCAGTGGGGGTGGACCCTCACTATGTATTTCCAGTGGTGGTCCGTGCATTTCAGACCTACGCCTGCAGTGATGTCCTAAGCCAGCGATCTCCAACTTATTTGACAGGAGGCACATTGCTGTAGTTTGCACACACGCCTGACGCACTAGTGCACAATGCGTAACTTTCTTCTCTGACAGTATCTGAGAACATGACCGAGTGCAACACAAGCATTCAGGACCCAGTTTTGAGCTTTAATGTGGGAAAGTCCAACTACAATTTAAGTATTGTGTGTGAATTTTTATGTTCAAGTTTCTTACCGGTGGTGAGGCAGGACCGTTATTATAATAGATCCATGGGCAGGACGCGGCTCCGTGTTTTCTGCATTAGCCAAGCTCCGCAGGTAGGCTTTTTGACAAACTGTTCCATGGGCTTTTAGCCTCAGCTCTGCCGCAGCCGTGTTTGCTCTGGTCGGGGCAAAATCCTGGCTCTTCCGGTCCTGGCTCTCCTGGTGTCTCTATCTCTGTTTTTCTTCTATCTACCAGAACGATATATTCACCTCCTTCAGCCGTAGAGCGTTGGAAAACTAAAGCTCGTGCTATACATTTTAGCATTTGTGTTTGTTTCTGTTTATCACATGAACGTAGAGCCATGCGGTCAGCATTGTCACGTCTCTGTATCGTGTATCCAATCAAAAGGCGTGCAGGCTCTGACACCGCAGAGCCTCACAGATTGACACAGATTTGTTAATGCCACAGGTTCGTTCTCATTGACTTGTAAGCCACTGAGGGCCAGCAATGTAGAGTCTGAAGGCTCAGAGGCAGATTTTGGGCCATAGCAACACATGACGCTGAGCAATGATTGTCCACCTGAAGTTGGTAGCTGCGCAACCAACGAAGTTTCCATCCATCCATCCATTTTCTACCCTTTAATCCATTTCTGGGTCAGGGGGGTGGCAATCAGAGATGTCACCCAAGTCTCATAGCACCAGCCATATATATCATATCCATCCATCCATCCATCCATGGATGGATGGATATATATGTATGTAATCGCGCCAGCCGTGAAGGCCTTGAGGGTCCGCCACTGTGTATTACCTAATGCTTTTGAATGGCATCTTCTTATCGCTCAGCTTTATAGGATGGTCCAAAAGTCCGCTCTTGGCCCAACATAGCGTTCCAGATGTGTCATTGCTGAGGTGAGTTTATTTTTTTGGACCAGTCTAGTTTAGCCACTGCGGACTTCAGAAGGCACTCGTTTAAAATAATGGGGCTAGTGTAGCATGCGCAAATGCGTTTTTTCAACATTATCCTACCCTGTAGACATTTTGCAACTTCCCCCCGAAGGCAAAAGTGGTGGCACATTAGTTTCAACGGTGGAGATAGGCGTGACTACGTCGTTAATATTTATAGTCTATGGACTTGTCTTTAACCTCCATTAAAGCCAGTCTCTCTCTTAGTCTCCGGTCTCTTTCAATCTTTCCCTGGTCTCTCGCTCTCAGATGTCTCTTCTGCCATTTTAAGCACTTTCCTCTGGCTGCTGTCCCGCTTGCTCTCACAAAGGTCAGGGCTCGGTCCAGCCGCGTGGACTGTGTGTCTGCTCAGGCCGTTAGCGCTGGCCTTTATCCGCTACGATAACGAGCACAAGGCACATGAAGCTAACAGCAACGGGAGACGTGACCTTAACAAAGAGCTGACGTCTGAAACAGCGGAGAACAGAACCAATGTTCCATTGTTCCACATCTGTCACTGGGAGACTACCAGGAGCTCTGCATTCACCAGAGCCGACTCAGAGAGGTCACTCTCTGCTCTCTCTTTGATCTGTCTCTCTGGTCTCTATCTTGGGTTTCTCTCTCTGCTCTCTCGTCTCTGTCTCTTGTCTCTCAGCTCTTTCTCTCTTGTTTTGCTCTCTCGTCTCTCTCCGGCTTCTCTCTACTCTTTCTCAGTGGTCTCTCTAGTCTCTCTCTGGTCTCTCTCTGGTCTCCCTCTCTGGCCTCTCTCTCTGGCCTCTCAACCTGGTGTCTCTCTCTGGCCTCTCTCCCTGGTGTCTCTCTCTGGCCTCTCTCCCTGGTGTCTCTCTCTGGCCTCTCTCCCTGGTGTCTCTCTCTGGCCTCTCTCCCTGGTGTCCCTCTCTGGCCTCTCTCCCTGGTGTCACTCCCTGGTCTCTCTCTGAGTACCATCTGTGTCTGAGTCAGCTTCTTTCTCTCTCGCTATCATTATCTGTCCACAGAATTCTCCATTGCGGTTCTTTCTGTTTTAAGACTTTCAGTGACACTTCCTGATTCAAAGCTGAAGCTGCGGCTGAAGCTGAATGTCATTAAAACAAAAGTACGAAAGCGCTTCGTACTGTTCACCGAATCTGCTGCTCCTTTTAGCAGCACATCTGTCTGGGACCATTAACTGTTCATCCATCCATCCATCCATTTTCTACCCTTTAATCCATTTCTGGGACAGGGGGGTGGCAATCAGAGATGCCACGCAAGTCTCATAGCACCAGCCCCTCACTGGTGAGTCCACAGGAGGACGGCTGCTCTTTGAGTGTGAGATCTTGATCTTTCAGTGGGGGCTTTTGGGCAAAGTGGGCTTAAGTGTCTTGCCCAAGGACACAACGACAGCAGTCATCAGTGGGAGTCGATGGAGAAGGTGCAGAGGTGGGAATTGAACCCACAACCTTCTGACCTTAAGGCCAATGCTCTACCAACTGAGCTACTGTCGCCATTAACTGTATATTTAATATACCAGCATATCCATATATCCACCAGTGATTTACATGGTACTTTTTTCAAAACCATCAAAATATTATTGTTTAACTTTGTTGTGCATCCAAGAGTTTAGTATACCAACTGTTATCTACGCTCTAAAAGCATCAAAGTAACTGAGAGACCAGAGAGAGACTAGATAAAGTACCAGAGAGAAAGAGAAAAGAGAGAGAAAGACACGAGAGAGAGAGAGACCAGTTATTGAGTTAGATTTACAGGGTACAGGTCACATCTGTTTCCCCCCCACTCTAAAGAAATCGACAAAAACAACAAATAGCACCAAAATGTTACTATTTACAGTAGTAGTTGTGAGACGAGGTGAATAAAGAACCCATCACCCACGTTATAAACCATGTGTTTGTGTCTTTGGGTAAACACTGATCACTATTTGTGTTATTGTTAAAAGGCAAGTCACATTCTTTCTGATTTTTCTCACAAATTTCCAAATCTCTGTCTTTCACGTCCACGTCTTCCAACCATCAAAACAAGTCACAAGACACTGTTTAATTATTCATCTGTTTTTCTGGGTGAGTTTCACAAAGTGGAGTCAGACTGTGAAACCAGAGAGCCCGCCGTTTCTTTGTCTTTTCTCATTTTGCATCGTTTCTTTCACCAGAGCCAGGTTTGTCTTCGTAAAATCACTATGACATATTTATGTAGAGGCTTGTATTTCATCAGCGGGGATAATCCAGAAGCGTTTTTCATTTGTTTTATATTAGTTTACAGTGATTTATGATGAACTTGGATGGGGGAATGGCACAAACTGGCAGACTCGCTTCTCTCAGTAGACATCTGGGCAGCTATGACTACAATACACTAATGACCACGGTGTTAAAAATTAGGCATAATACAGAGTTGGAAGGAGATGATTTTACTGCTTTTTAGATGCTGCCTCAGTCTGGCAGAGAGAGAGAGAGAGCAGAAAAAGAGACACAAGAGAGAGAGAGATCAGAGAGAGGGACCAGGGAGAGACCAAAGGGAGAGAGAGAGGGACCAGAGAGAGAAATAAAGGGGGTGAGATAGAATAAGATAGATCAGAGAGAGAGACACCAAAGAAAGTGAGAGACCAGAGAGAGTGAGATACCCGAGAGAGAGCGACCAGAGAGAGTGAGATACCAGAGTAGAGAGAGGGACCAGAGAGGAGCTGGCAGGTGAGACGATACATTCTGTGATCCATGTCTCACAGTCTGAATATCTTCTTTAGCTGCATTTTTCTGGCCTTTGTCACATCTTTAGGTCAGATTTTTCCTTCAGAAAAGTGAAAAAAAGAGGACCCCCGTCACTCAGCCAATCAGCTCTCAGCTCAAACATCAGTAGTGGCTCACAGGGCTAAAATAATGTTTGTTTATGAGATGACGACGGCCCTTTAACCCAACTCTCTCTGTACAAAGAAAATGTATTATTTATTAAGTAAAACAGCGACTCTGCACCTTAACTAACTGTAAATAACAAATATCACAAGCTACAATCAGCTCTTTGTGTTAACATTAATCTCAAAAATCACTTTGGGTATTCCTGGGTTGAGTCTGTGGGCAGTCTCAGATCTAGATCATAGAATCAATCAACCCAACAGGCACACAAACACACACTCACACACACTAAAAAAGACACACGGCAAGAGAGAGACACACATGAAAAGAGACAGAGAGATCAGAGAGAGACCACAAAAACACACACACCCAAACAAACACACACCAAACCCTAAAGCGTTCAGGTGAATATCAACATGTGTTTCTTGAGCCGAAAAGTCTACGTCTCTCTCTCTCGCTCTCTCTCTCTGATAAAACTCTAAGTTTGTAAATTAAGTTTAGCAAAGAACAAAGAGAGAGAGTCTTCTGCATCGACCTTGAAGCTTCTCAATCAATTTAGATAATTAATATACTGTATGAACGGATCAGTTGATTATTCAAGAATTAGATGCAGCATTAGCAGAGAGAGGCTAGAGAGAGACCATGGAGAGAGACGAGTAAGAGAGACCAGAGAGAGACCAGAGGGAGACCAGGGAGAGACCAGTGAGGGACCAGAGGGAGACCAGAGAAAGACCCGAGAGAGACCAGAGACGGGCCAGGTTGGGCCTGGTTGGGCCTGCATACAGCTGTAGACAGTGACCTGATCCTGGGGGTGAAGCTCTTGTTGTTGTTCTGTTGTAGTGGACAAACTCCCACTGAGCAGCGATTGGGACAATAACTTTTTATCTTTGCCCTTGTGATGATGAGGCGACTGTAAACGTCCTCTCCAGCTGCTGCCACATCTGTCCACCCAGCGAGCTGTGGAGGGGGAGGAGGGTCGGCACGGGGGGCATGGGGGGGAGGGGGGTGTATGTGTATACAAAAGTTATAACGTCAGAGCTGGAGAGTTATTACGCTCTAAAGCAGAGGAGGGGAGTATGGAGCTGCCCACAGAATACAGAATCAGGAGAGGGCATAAGTATCTGTAGTCTGCTGATGTAGTAGTGAGTAGGTCATGTTTATTTATATAGCACCTTTCACAGAGTCACACAGCACTTTACAAGAAGCGCCAAAGAACAAGGCGACATCCACTGCTTCTTAACGACTGGAGACGTTTAAAGAACAAAGAATACTTGATACTGTCTTAGCCGATCGTTTTCACAGTGACAATTTGTTTTTTTTTCTGTACTTTTAATGTTGTTTTATGTCTGTACTTGTGCACATTGAGGACTTTTGCTAATGAATTCCAATGTGGTTTTACTGCAAGTGGCAAATAAAATTAATCTGAATCTGAATACATGTTCACCCACCGCTCCCATGTATCTGTGTGTCGTGGCGCCCCCTGCAGGTGAGAGCCACATCCCAGACCTCTGAAACTAAGCAGGGCAAGGCCGGGTCAGTACTGTGATGCGAGACCTCTGGGAAAACCAGGTGCCAAAGTGGGGCGTCTGCGGCTGTGCCCTTAGGCAAGACACATAATAATAATACATTATTTCTCTCCATGGGGATTAACTACTATTGAAGCCACAGCTGCCTGAGGGGCACATTGACAGAGGCATGGCAACCCTCCCTGTAATTGGCCAGAATCTTTCAATCTTTCAATCATTCAAATCATTCAAATCCCCCAGATACAATTAAAACGATCAATACAAATGTGTATATTTTTTTCTTGCTTTTTCAAAAATACAATAGAAAGTAATGGTCCACACATCTCAAAGCTGTGGGTCTGGTTAGTGCTCGGATGAAAGGTCAGTGAGAAAACCAGGAGACAAAGGCTGAGGCTGTGAAACTGACATCTTTGTGGCTCTCTCTCTCTGAAAAACTGCATCGCCAACAATTCTCTTTTCAAACGCGGATTTCATAAGACTCTTAGGTCACTGTACGGAGCTGCATATTATTACAGAGTCTGAATTCCACAGGAAGAGAGACTCAAGGACGGATCATAGACTGTACACAGGTGGACAATGCTAAGCCTCTAGCTCGTCAAAGCTGATTAAGGAGGCTGGACATTGCTTTTTCACTAACATTGAAAAGTTAAATCTCCTCCAACTCTTACTGTAATAATTTGGTCAATGTCGGGTTTAAAAATCTAAAGTTACTATACCATATGTGATCTATGTTTTTAGTTTGGTATAAGATAAGAGATAAGTTAAGGAGAAAGACCAGAGAGAGACCAGAGAGAGAGAGAAGAGAGAGAGACTAGAGAGGGGTAAACGAGCCTTGAGAAAAGCCTAAAATAGATATGTTTTGGGGTTGAGATCTGGAGATTGAGGCCACTCCGGTCTTTTCTTAAGGTCTACTTCCTGTTGTGTGATGATTGCCCCCCCCTGTGTGTCCCCTGTGAGTCCAGGTGACACAGACCAATCATGTGCCTTTTGTCCTGAATTTTGGCTTCAGTCAGAGAATAGTTGTAGCGGCCAGCACACTGGACCCCTCCTGATTGGCTCTTAGGTTGCTAGTTTTTGCTGCCCACAGATTTGACTCCAGATTATCCCCCATAGAGCCTTTATTTGCTAACAACAACAAAAGTGAGATTATAGAGCAAGAACCAGAGAAAGAGAGAGACCAGATAGATACCAGGGAATGAGACCGGAGAGACACAAGAGAGAATGACCAGAGAGAGACCAGAAAAAGACAATAGAGAGACCAGAGAGTTAGACCAGGGAGAGACAAGAAAGAGTGACCAGAGAGGGGACCAAAGACAGAAACCAAAGAGAAGACAGAAACAGAACAGAATGACGATCATTTCAAGTGGCGCCGAACAACATTTCAAGGCTCACTCATGTCCTTCAGTCCTGTTTCTGGACTACCTCGCATCATTCCTCTCCCTTCTCTGTCTGTGTTCTTCAGGAGCTGGGGGCTGGTCTCCTCTGGTCTCGGACTCGTACCAGTGGCTGGACGTGGACCTTGGCAGACGCACCTCCATCGCAGCCGTGGCCACACAGGGCAGGTACGGCAGCTCTGATTGGCTCACGGCTTACCTCCTCATGTTCAGCGACTCAGGCCACAACTGGAGGCAGCACCGGCAGGAGGACAGCCTGGGGGTATGTATCTAACCATTCAGATTAAGATTGAGATTGAGATCAAGAGGAAGATATCCTGTCATCGTCCCACAGTGGGGAAATGGAGCACACAGCTCAAGATAAATGAACAATAACTCCATACTGAAATAAATCAAATAAGATCTCCTACTAGCATAATAAAGAAGCTCAGTGATAGACCCGACAGACAGACCAGAGCTTGACCAAAATAGGAGACCAGAGAGATTGATCACAGTGAAAGACAAGAGGTAAACCAGAAATAGACCAGAGAGAGAGAGACTAAGGAGACCAGAGAGAGACCAGAAAGAGAAATCAGCGAGAGAGAGAGACAGACTAGAGGGAGACAAGAGAGAGACCTGAGAGAGACCAGAGCGAGACCACAAAGAGAGACTAGAGAGACACCAGCGAAAGAGACCAGCGAGAGATCCAAGAGAGACTAGAAAGAGACCGGAGGGACCAGAAAAATAGACCAGAGCTATACCAGAAAGAAACATTTTCCTGTCTTTTCACATGTACCTACAGTATTACATAATGCATAATTCCCCATATTTTGAATAGTTAAAATACCAATTGTCTTTCACCAATGTCTTTGATGTCATAAATGGAACATTGTTTTTGGTGAAACTCTATTTTAGCAAAGTCAGTCCCACAGAACGGTCTGAGAATATTTTTCCTGATTATTACTGGCGTCTGAGCACTGACTTTCTGTCATGGGCTAAAAATTCAATTTCATTTCAATTTACTGAAAGACCAGCCTCACAACAACAGCCACATCTCAGGGTTGACAAAGAGGCTGTTTTTATCAAAGGAAAGTTAGAAAATGGAGATATTTAAGTCATCGAAAGACCAGAGAAAAACCAGAGAGAGACCAGAGAGAGAACAGAGAGAGACAGGAGAGAGACAGGAGAGAGACCAGAGAGAGACCAGAGAGAGACCAGAGAGAGAACAGAGAGAGACAGGAGAGAGACAGGAGAGAGACCAGAGAGAGACCAGAGAGAGACCAGAGAGAGAACAGAGAGAGACAGGAGAGAGACAGGAGAGAGACCAGAGAGAGACAGGAGAGAGACCAGAGAGAGACCAGAGAGAGACAGGAGTGAGACCAGAGAGAGACAGGAGAGAGACCAGAGAGAGACAGGAGTGAGACCAGAGAGAGACAGGAGAGAGACCAGAGAGAGACAGGAGTGAGACCAGAGAGAGACAGGAGAGAGACCAGAGAGAGACAGGAGTGAGACCAGAGAGAGATCAGATTGTGACTAGGGGTGGGAACCTAAGGGTACCTCACGATACAATACGATACACGATACAAAGCTCACAATAACGATATTATCACAATAACGATATTATCACAATAACGATTTTATCACAATATGACGATTATCAATATATTGGTCAGAAATATACAATATGCCAATTTATGGCATAAATAAAAGAAAAAATACACTTTATTTCATGATAAAAGGAATGGAGATGTGTAATGTAGCCATATATTAAGTATTGATACCAATTCAAAAATAAAAATTTCTAAAAAAAATAATAAAAAATCGATATCGATACTTGGCAAATGCATATCGATAATCGAATCGCGGGAGAAAGTATCGCGATATATCGAAAAATCGATATATCGTCACACCCCTAATTGTGACTAGAGAGAAACTAGAGATAAGAGACCAGACTGAGACAGGAGAGAGACTAGAAAGAGACCAGGCCAGAGAAATAGCAGAGAGCAACCAGAGAGAGACAGAATAAGATCAGCAGCACTTGGCCTCTCTGTCACTGCTGTAATGTCTAGATCTTCTGGGACTGGTATTGCCTGCAGCAGGAGCAGTCCGCCCCTCTCTCCTCGAGGTTTCTCTTCTGTGATGACGGCGTTGTGGGCAGGACTGCACTCAGAGCCTGTCAGACAGTTTAGTCCCGGCTAACAGAGGAGGAGGAGACTCTGAGAGGACCAGAACGAGATTTTGCAGTGATTTGTGCTTCTTTTCCCCTGTCTCCAATCCCTGTTTTTTGGCTGCCATTACAGAGAAAGCAGTCTCTGTAACCACAGTCCATGGTCAGACTCAGAGAGAGCATCAAATGTGGAGTTCTTTTGCTTTGGGCTCAAATGACCAGAGAGAGAGAGACCAGAGAGGGACCAGAGCAAGAGAGACCAGAGAGAGAACTTTGGGCAGCTGGTGTTGTTGTAAATGTGCCATACAAATAAAGTTGACATTGACATTGACAAGAGAGATTGACCAGAGAGACACTAGAGAGAGAGACAAGAGAAAGACAAGGGAGAAACTAGAGAGAGAGACTAGAGAGAGACCAGAGAAAGGCCAGAGAGAGACCAGAGAGAGACTAGAGAAAGAGCAGGGAGAGACTAGAAAGAGAGAGACCAGAGAGAAACCAAAGAGAGACCAGTGAGAGACCAGAGACAGACCAAAAAGAGACAAGAGAGAGATAGACCAGAGAGAGACTAGAGAACGACCAGGGAGGGACTAGAGAGAGAGATCAGTGTGTGCAAATTTCCTTCAGGAACAAATAAGTTGATCCTTGGCCTTGAGAAAGCCGTTCTTCAGTCCATGTTGCATCAGAGGAAATATCCTTGAGGTTTTGTTGCTTTGGCCTCAGCTGCGGTCTCTGCTTTTAGTGACCTTCAAGTCACATTATTGTTTATGCGTCACAATCTGAGGAAACTGTACAAAACTGACAATAACGGAGTCAGTCACACAGCCCTCGCTTCACCAGAGATCGTGTGGTATTCTTGAACGCCTCAGTGAGAGCGGTTATACTGTAGGACTGGGGTGAGCAAGCTTTTTACCATGGAGAGCTACTTCTTCAGGAACAATGCCAGAGTGCTTCTCTTGTAAGTGGTTAAAAAGAGACACCAGAGAGATCAGAGAGAGGGAATCCCCAGAGAGACGCCAGAGAGAGACCAGAGGGATAGACCAGAGAGAGACAGGAGAGAGATGAAAGCAAGACCTGAGAGAAAGAATAGAGATACCAGTGAGATCAGGGAGAGAGAGGCCTGAGAGAGACCAGAAAGAAACCAGAGAGAGATGAGAGAGAGAGACCAGAGAGCGATCAGAGAGAGACCTGAGAGAGACCAGAAAGAAACCAGAGAGAGAGACCAGAGAGAAATGAGAGAGGGAGACCAGAGAGCGATCAGAGAGAGACCAGAGAGCGATTGGAGAGAGACCTGAGAGCGATTGGAGAGAGACCTGAGAGAGAGAGACCAGAGAGAAATGAGAGAGAGAGACCAAAGAGAGACCAAAAACATCAGAGAGAAACTAGAGCGCTGGATTGGATGACACACTTTAATGCGGTGTGTGTTTTGAGAACTCGAGAAGTGCTGCTCTACATCTGGACGCCCAGGAGGAAATCCTGAATCAGTTCCAAAATGGCAGCGACACAAACTCTCTCCTAGTGACACCTCCTCCTCCCCCTCCTCTTCCTCTCTCCCCTTTGGATCTCTCTTTGACAGAAACCCAGCCGGCGAGGGCCACTTTCCCGGAGCTTAAATATGTGTTCTTTGACAGTGATTTGAGAGGCGCTAAACCCAATGAGCTCCCGGAGAGATTTTTCAAGCCTCGTGTTATGAGTCAGAGGAGCTTAGTCTGTATCTGCTACTGGTGCCACGTGCTACACTGGTGCCTGACGTCTGGACAAGTCCCCTGGTGCCTGTGCCAGTGTGGGCATTGCAGGAAACCAATGTCTATGTTATCTTATGGTTTGATGTTGTAAAGATAAGAGTGAGGAATCTTAAGGGCTCAAAAAATCCCATTTCCAATGAGTTATGCCTGATTATTTGGTATCTAAAGCCCTGTTTCCACCAGCCCTACTGTAACCCAGGTCTCTACTCTAATCTAAACTTCTCTAGAATCAAACAACTCCAACACAAGAAAGGAACTAACAACAAACAGCCATTGGTTCATAGGGAGCAGATGACCACTGTCCAGAAATCGGAATAAATGTCCTGGATCAACCCTGTCCTTAGACCCATCCTGCATCCGAGAGGAACCATTCTGACTGAGGCTATTGATCCAGGACTGAGGTTGTAGATCCAGGACGGAGGCTGAAGATCCAGGACGGAGGCTGAAGATCCTGACTGAAGCTGTAGGCTCTGAAATAGACTAAGGGTAACCCGGTGAATAGCATTGACCAGACTAGAGCTAAACCCATACTGTGCACTGAAAGCAAATAAAAGGTCAAAACTTGAGAAAAATCCATGTTTTAGATTGTATTCTTGTTTTAATTAATGCTCTCCCTCCAAAACCTGCAACAACACCTCTTTAAACAGGACGGTATTCTCCTAGTCTCTGTCCTCCCATTTAGGGCAGAATCCCAGTCTCTATTTTCCCAATCTCTGTGGTCCCAGTCTCTTCTAGCAGTAGGGCAAAGATTCACACAGATCAAAGCAGAGATTTTTTGCTCTCCATCCAAACCCTTCTGTCAGACCTCTGTAAACCTCTTCATATCTAACACACGTTTTTTCTTCCTTGAGTCATAATCCTCTCTTCTTCTGCTGTTTCCCTGGACTCACGACAGCCTCCTCTTCAGGACTTAGCTTCTTCAAAGCACCACGCTCCCATCACCATGACACAGCTCTGCCACCAGAACCAGAGACTTACCACTGGTCTCTCTCTGGTCTCTCTCTTCTCTCTCTCTGGTCTTGCTTTAGTCTGTTTTTCTTTGGTCTCTCTGCTCTCACCCTCTGGTCTCTCGCTCTCTGACCTCTCTCTTTGGTCTCTCTCTGCTCTCTTTCTCTCTGGTCTCTCACAAGCACGTATTATTAGTCTCTGTCACTTATTGAGATAATCTTTTTCAGACAGAAAAGTGAAAAGCCTCCTCTTCTTGGGAGGCTATGAGTCGTTTGTCAGGACTTAGCTCCTTCAAAGCGCTGCGTACTCATCACCATTACACAGCTCTGTCACCAGAACCAGAGACTTACCCACATGGTACTAATGTCATCCCTGAATGTGAGCTCAGAGGAGGGGGCTGGAGCAGGCTGCCGGGGGGGCGTGGGGAGCTCCAGGATCAAGCGTCTGGAAAACCTTTAAAGATGTTTATTTCGGGCAAAGGTTTTGGCCACGACAGGAATAACAAGAGAGAGAAAGTTTTCCACGTTTGAAGTTCTGTCGTTCATAGTCACAGCAGGAATATGGCATTACCTCAAATGGCTAAACTACACTGGTCCCGCGCTGTAACATAATTTCATCTTTAGATCTGTTTTTTTTTTTCATGTGTCTCTTGGCTCTCTCACTAGTCTCTCTTCTCTCCTCTCTCCCCCTCTCCTAACATCTCCTCTCCCTGCTCTCTCTTCTCCCTCCTCTCTCTCTCCTCTATCTTCTGTCTCTCCTCTCTTCTCCTCTCTCTCCCTTTTCTATCCTCTCCGTCTCTCCTCTCACTCTTTCTCTTCTCCTCCCATCTCTCTCCTCTCCTCTCTCCCTCTCCTCTCCTAACATCTCCTCCCCCTGCTCTCTCCTCTCCTCTCTGTCCTGTCCCTGCTATCTCCTCTCTCTCCTCTCCTCTCTCTCTCCTCTATCTTTTGTCTCTCCTCTCTTCTCCTCTCTCTCCCTTTTCTATCCTATCCCTCTCTCCTCTTCTTCTTCTCCTCCCATCTCTCTCCTCTCTCCCTCTCCTCTCAACATCTCCTCTCCCTGCTCTCTCTTCTCCTCTCTGTCCTGTCCCTGCTATCTCATCTCCTCTCTCTCCTCTCCTCTCTCTCCTCTATCTTCTGCACATCTCTCTACTCTCTTCACCCTCCTCTCTCTCTTCTCCTCTCTCTCTTCTTATTCTCCTCCCATCTCTTTCTCATCTTTCTTCCCTCTGCCTCCCTCTCCTCTCGGCTGTAATTTGCTCTCCTCTCTTGTCTTTCAGATTCATTTTCATTTGCCATTTTCAGTAAAACCAGACAAGGACATAAACAAACAAGGTATTATTGTTAAAAGTACAAGAATACCTCTCCTCTCCCTCCTCTCTTCTCCTCCTATCTCTTTTCTCTCTCTCATCTCCCTCCTCTCTCCTCTCCCACTACTCTCTTCTCTCTCCTCTCTCCCTCCCCTCCTCATCTCCTCTCTTTCTCCTCTCCTCTCTCTTATCCGCCTCTCTCTCATCTCCCTCCTCTCTTTCCTCTCTCTCTTCTCCTTTCTCTCCTCTCTCTCCTCTCTCCTCTCTCTCCTCTCTCTCTCTTCACCCTCCTCCCTCTCCCCATCCCTCCCGTAGTCTTCTCCCTCCTCGTTTCGACTGATTTCTTGTTTCCTTAGATGTAGGAGTTAGCGCTGCTGCTAATGTTCTGATTCTCTCACTGTTTGATCTCAGCTGGCGACTGATTGTGAGAGCAGACAAACCTTTAATGGACGAGGCTGGAGGCAGAACAGGTCTGAGCTATTGATTAGGAGACGCAGGAGGAGACGCAGGAAGAGCAGACGCATCTCCGCTGACAATCAATCCCTCTCCGGGAGTTTGGAAATGCAAACGAGCCGAGGTCGAGCTGCAGGAGGTTACAGCCAGGTTTCTGTCAAGTTTCACCAACGATTAGAGCAGTGACGAGGATACACTTCTCTGTTCTTCTTCTCCTCCCATCTATCTCCTCTCCTCTCTTGTCTTTCAGATTTATTTTCATTTGCCATTTTCAGTAAAACCACATTGGAATACATGTGTAAAAGTCCCCAGTGAGAACCAGACATGTATAAAACAAGCTAAAAAGTACAGAGATACCTCTCCTGTCTCCCCTCTTCTCTGCTCTCTCTTTTCTCCTCTTTCTCCTCCTCTCCTCTCCTCTATCCTCTTCTCACTCCTCTCTCTCTCTCCTCTTTCCACCTCTCTCTCTCTCCTCTTTCCACCTCTCTCTCCTCCTCTTTCATCTCTCTCTTCTCTCCTCTATCCTCTCTCTCTCCTCTATCCTCCCCTCTTTCTCCTCTCTCCTCTCTCTCTCCTCTCTCCTCCCCTCTTTCTCCTCTCTCCTCTCTCTCCTCTCTCTTCAGACAATCTAAGAACATCAGAGTTCTTAAATGTTAATTTTTCTCTTTTTCTACATAACTTAAGCTTCATGAGCTGCAGAATTAACAGCTGTGGTATTTAGAGGAGATTTTTAAGCTTGAGAGTTTTCAAATCTCAGCTGAGTATTACAGTATAATCACACATAAAAGGTAGCTCCATTATGTGGGCTTTCACAGTAATGTTTACATTCATGGCTCCAGCTGTTTATGTTCAAGCTGCTTAAAGAATAATAAACAGATAGTGGATATGCATATTACTGCAGTATTTTGCTGCAGAGTCCCAGCAGGAGGCCAGTCCCTGTGCTCATCGGAGTCCCAGAAGAAGGCCAGTCCCTGTGCTCTGTGATCTGAAATCCTGCCCCCCCCCCCACGTAATAATATATTGCACCATTTCTTTGGGTTAATTTTGGATAAAAAGGACATGAGAAATATCTATGAGTTTTTACAGATTTGGTGATGTGTCTTTTTTCCATATCTTGCTCTATGTAGTCTCTCTCTCTGGTCTCTCTCTGATCTCTGTGTGATCTCTGTCTGGCCTCTCTCTGGTCTCTCTCTGGTCTCTCTCTGATCTCTCTCTGATCTCTGTCTGATCTCTCTCTGGTCTCTCTCCCTGGTCTCTCTGTGCTGTCTCTCTGGTGTTTCTGTGGTCTCTCTCTGATTTCTGATCTCTCTCTGGTCTCTCTCTGGTGTTTCTCTACTGTCTCTCTGGTGTTTCTATGGTCTCTCTCTGATTTCTGATCTCTCTTTGATCTCTCTCTGGTCTCTCTCTGGTTACAGGCCCTCCCTGGGAACTCTAACGCAGACTCTGTGGTGCAGTACAAGCTGGAGAAGCCAGTGATTGCCCGGTTCTTGCGGCTGGTTCCTCTGGACTGGAACCCGACTGGACGCATCGGACTGAGGCTGGAGGTCTACGGCTGCCCCTACTGTGAGCCTCTGCTCTCTAAAACCAAAACTCTTTCATCATATTTATCTACTCTACCCCACTCTACACAACTCTACACTACACTACACAACTCTACTTTACTGTACTCTACTCTACACTCTACCCTACTTCAATCTAATCTACCCTGCTCTACTCTTCTATACTCTACTCTCCCCTGATTGGGAGTGCCTGTACTAGGTCTTTCTCTTGTCCCTCTTGGTCCTGGATCTATCCAGGCCGAGCTGGTACTAAAGTGTTGTAACTGACAGTGGTTGGCCGGAGTGCTGCTGGAAGATATGGTTACCAAGGAATTTTCACAGATACTGGTTTGTTGCTGGTCGGTTGCTAGGGTATGGTACTTGTGCAAATGGTAATGGAATCGCAATCAGGTAAAGTAGAGTAGAGTAGAGTAGGGTAGATTAGAGTAGAGTAGAGTAGAGTAGAGTAGAGTAGAGTAGGGTAGTGAGGGTAGAGTAGAGTAGAGTAGAGTAGAGTAGAGTAGAGTAGAGTAGAGTAGAGTAGAGTAGGGTAGGGTAGGGTAGGGTAGGGTAGGGTAGGGAAGGTTAGAGTAGAGTAGAGTAGAGTAGAGTAGAGTAGGGTAGGGTAGGGCAGGGTAGAGTAGAGTAGAGTAGAGTAGAGTAGAGTAGAGTAGAGTAGGGTAGGGTAGGGTAAGGAAGGTTAGAGTAGAGTAGGGTTGAGTAGAGTAGAGAAGGGTAGAGTAGAATGGTAGAGAAGGGTAGAGTAGAGAAGAGTAGAGAAGAGTAGAGAAGGGTAGAGTAGAGTAGAGTAGAGAAGAGTAGAGTAGAGTAAGGTAGGGTAAGGAAGGTTAGAGTAGAGTAGGGTTGAGTAGAGTAGAGAAGGGTAGAGTAGAGTAGAAGGGTAGAGAAGGGTAGAGTAGAGTAGAGTAGAGAAGGGTAGAGTAGAGTAGGGTTGAGTATGACATAACAAGTCGCTAAACCTGTACCTGATTGTCAAACCTTTGTCACACAGAGATTGCTGTGTTCTCTATGATTGTGTTTTCTGGTGCCGCATACAGATATAGAGCCAATGTCTGAAGTTTTTAATGGAAAAACAGAATCGATACATCATATACAATAAAAACTGCCTCCAAAGCCACCGTCAGTTCAGTGGATTCTCAAACAGAATCCGGGTTTCACGAGTGCTTTGTAAACACACTGATGATGGATCCTATCTGTGATGATTATGAATGCTACAATAGTAATGACGTTTACGGAGAGTTCACACAGAGCACACAGCGCAGGTCTCTGGTTGGATCATTCATTCCCTTTGTGTGCGTCAGAGAAAGCACTAACCCTTTGATGGTTTTGTTGAGTGCAGAATATGATATGGTCCTCTTTGATGGCTCTAGTCTCCCTCTAGTCTCTTTTTAGTCTTCCTCTTGTCCCTCTCTGCTCTAAAAGTAAAACAAAACGGGTGCCTCCTCCATAAACTCCTCTCATGTTTCGCTAGCTGCAGCCGAGTCGCGGGTACATCCAATTTCTAATATAAACCCTCATTTTAAATACTCTTACAATGTGTTACATGTATTTTAGCCAAACCTGTAGCTGCCCTTAGCAGAGGAAGAATAAGAAAGGGGCTTTCTGATGGAATTGGATGCAGCCCCCTACCCTGAGGCTGGCCTCACTTGGTGACATTACAAGCCGTGGTTTGAGCGCAATTAAGACCCATATTTTTTGTCAAAAACACAATTTATGACTCATCCTCTCAAAGGTAGACATGTAGATTGTAAAGGAAGTGTGTTTGAACTTTGTAAACCGCGATAAACAGAGAAAAGAGTTTGATAGCAGCGCACGGGCTCCTGCCTCTAGGAACTACAGGCATTTACGTCTCCCAAGTGAGGCTCGCCTCACAGCGCACCGCTCTGTCAAATATGAGAAAATATGACAAAAATCTGCGATTTCAAGGTAAAAATTTATTAAATAAGGCAAAGTTACATGAAAATAATACAATAACATAAATCACTTGATATATAGTGACCAAGTATTATTATATTTTTGGGAAGAGCGACAGTGGTTCAGTTGGTAGAGCATTGGCCTTTGAGCCTAAAAGTCGTGGGTTCGAGCCCACCATGAGACCGACTCCCACTGATGACTGCTGTTGTTGTGTCCTTGGGCAAGACACTTAACCCCACTTTGCCTGAAACCCCCACTGAAAGATCAAGGCTATGCCATAGAGCGGCCATCCTCCCGTGGACTCACTGTGTGGCATCTCTGGCCACCCCCCAGCCGACCCAGAAATGGATTAAGGAAAGTAGAAAATGGATGGATGGATGGTATTATTATTTCCATTTTCTTCTTTTTTCTTCCCATGAGGCCAGGCCTCACCTGCCTCATCTGACCGCACGTAACTGCCTTCTAGTCTCTCTGCTCTCTCTAGTCTCTTTCCCTCCTCTTTCTCTGGTCTCTTACTAGTCTCTCTTACGGCTCTCTCTAGTCTGCCTCCAGTCATTCACTTAGGTCTCTCTCTGTTCTCTCTCTAGTCTCTCGTGCTTGTCTCTCTCTCACTCACTCTGGTCACTCTCTCTGGTCCCTCTCTTTGGTCTCTCTCTCTTAGGTCTCTCTCTGATTTCTCCCTCTGATCTCTCTGTAATCTCCCTCTGGTCTCTCTCTGGTGCAGCGTCGGATGTGGTCCACTTTGATGGTACTGGTGCTCTGGTTTTCCGGCTGGCAGCTCGTCCCAGCGCCGCCGCCGCAGAGACCTTCACGCTGAAGTTCAAGTCGCAGAAGAACTCAGGGACCGTCCTGCACGCCGAGGGCCACGGGGACCATGGGGACCACCGCCTCAGTCTGGAGCTAGACCAGGGTCGGCTACAGCTCTACCATCAACAAGGTAAGAGGAGGGAGGGGAGGGCAAGGCAAGGCAAGTTTATTTATATAGCATAATTCATAAACAAGGCAATTCAAAGTGCTGAACAAAATAAGAAAGCATTAAAATCATAAATAATTACAGAACATTGAAAAGAAAGATACAAAAATATAAAATCCCTCAGTTGTATGCACAGCTAAACAGAACTGTCTTTAACCTGGTTTTAAACATTGTCAGAGAGGAAGACTGTTCCAGATTTTAGCAGCATGAATCTGAAAAGCAGCCTCCCCATGTTTAGTTCTGACTCTGGGCACTGACAGGAGTCCAGTCCCTGTGCTCCTCAGAGTCCGGCTGGTTCATATGGGACTAACATGTCACTAATATATTTTGGTGCGAGGCCATGGAGAGATTTGTACACAAGCAGAGCTGTTTTAAAGTCTATTCTCTGAGCCACAGGAAGCCAGTGCAGAGACCTGAGAACTGGACTAATGTGGTCGTACTTCCTGGTTCTAGTCAGGACTCGAGCTGGTGGGAGGGAGAAGTTACTGTGTTTGTGTGGCTAATACAGCTAGCTTTCTGAAGAGAAATGGGAAATTCTCATAAACTACAGAAAACATGCAGAGCAGTATTCTGTATGTATAACACCAGGACTCCCACAATTATGATTCAACCTGGAGAGACTCAAACTGACAAAACAGAGGTTTATTAGAACTCTACATTGCAATTTTTCTGCCACTACCTGAATCAACACATACGACTCTGAAAGCGTTTGCTAGACTAGATTTATTGCTGTTGTGGTAAAGATTTTGCTTAGACAGAGAACTGTGATGAAATAGTGATTATGAGATGAAATCCCCCAAGGCCTAGACCCTGGTGGTGGGAGTGAGGAGAAGGGTGACAGAGCTGGACCAGCCAATGAGTCCTTGATGGGGAGGAGGAGGGTTGCTGCATGAATGAAAGCCTCCTGTACGATGTGAGACTTGATGCTTAATCAAGACTTAAAGAAGCGATTACCTCATACACTATTCCTACTCATTTCAGAACATTTTTTGAATTGTAACTTATAGTAAAACCAATAAAGATCTTTTGACCAGACATTATTTTTCCCTCTGGTCTCTCTCTCTCTGCTCTCTCTCTGCTCTCTCTCTGGTTTCTGATCTCTCTCTGATCACTCTAATTTCTCCCTTATATCTTGACCAGATATTATTTGCTGGTTTTTTTAAATAATGTCTTTACTACAGTGTAATGTTGTGCTGGTTTAAACAGCAAAACTGAGTGAAATGATGAGTTAGAATCATCACTGTGTTTAGTCTCAACCAGAAAAAGCAGAAACGGTTCCAAACTCATGGTAATTACTTTCTCTAATCAAACTTCTTCAATCACTTTGTTTTGTTGCAAGTCCTTGTCTGGATGAATGTGCAATCAAATACAGAATTAGCAGAGGAGACAGGAAGCTAACAACTACTTTTGTCTGCATGAGTGAGTTAGACTTGTTCAGAAGACGTTTAAATGTTTGTGTGTAAAATACTGTATATGAACATCTGAACATGCAGGGATCAAACCACTGGATTTGCACACATTATTTTATTTTGCACACACCGTTTAGCTCCTTGATAAATATAATAAAATCTGAAGAGACTAAAAGACACAAATTGGTTGTAAAGTTAAAGTATAACATTTTTTAAAATTGTATGGTTTGGCACCATAGGCCCCGATTGCGGCATTTGGTCCATGAAGCTTCTTGCTTGTGCTCACTTAAGATCCCCCGGGATCTATATGTACTGTAGGTGGCGTAAGGGCAAGTTGGGATGAGAGCGTGGGTCGAGGAGGAGGCGGTGGTTGCAAGGCTTGGAGAAGGGGTAGTTTCATGGGAGTTTCCCCTGTTAAGCTGGAGGCTTGGCTGGCATAGGCTGGCAGGGAATTGGCTTTGCTGTGTGATAGGTTAGGGGTGAGGGGCCGGCCTGGATGGGCTGCAGTGGGAGCCGACCAGACTAAGTTTCAGCAGGCTTCATTAGAGAGCTACATTTAAAACTGTGCATCTTCTTATTCTTTAACATTAACAGTAGAGAAAGTAAATGTATGATGGAATAAGTATCTAGTCAGTATCAAAAGTCTTCACACACTGTTGCTGGTATTTTGGCCCATTCCTCTGGAGCAGGGGTTTCCAACTTGTTGCTCAAGAGTAACTTGTTCCTCCCCAGGGGATTTAGAAATTACTACTATTGTTGATTATTCCAAAATGTTTGATTCAAATGCCCCCAACTTGTTAATTCATACTAACTTTGTAATAAATGATCAATATTGATGGTGATACTCGTGACTGCACCAAAACTAACTATTTTTATTCGCCCTGTGCTGGCAAATCAAACCGTTCAAACACAATAAACGCAATGATAAAAAACACATAGAGCCATTGGTTCATTAGGGGCAGAGACCAATGTCCATAAATGTTGATCAAGTCTATGTGTGTAGTTGAATGTTGAGTGTCCTGGATCATCTCCACTGTCCTTGGTATCTCCGTGGATGATGCAGGTTGGCGACTCCTGCTCCAGAGCTCCTCCCAGTATCTTCTTCACTCTCTGTCTCATTAAAGGAAACTTCCAAATCGACCGTGGTCAGCCTAATATCAGTCCATCCCTGTCTGCTGCAGTGTGAATGTGTGAATCTCCAGCCACAGACGGCCTCTCTATTCCCGTCTCTGCCACTCCGATTGCTGATGTCACACTACATGTATTATTGATGCAGCTTTAAGTTCTGACGTAGCGCTTTTCCTGCTGTGGCGAGCGTAAATCAATGTCGCGTGTGCCGTGATGGATACCGCGGAGTAGGTCCCAGTGGGTCATCCTATTACTGCCCTCTCGGCTCCATGGAGAACATAAAAATACTGGATGTATCCAGCTCTGGTCTCTCTCTGGTTTCTCTGATATCTTTCTCTGGTGTCTCCATAGTTAATCTCTCTGATCTCTCTATGGTCCCTCTCTGGTCCCTCTCTGGTCCCTCTCTGGTCCCTCTCTGGTCCCTCTCTGATCTCTCTCTGGTCTCTCTCCGGTCACTCTCTTGTCTCTCTCCGGGCTCTCTCTGGTCTATCTCTTGTCTCTTTCTGGTCTCTCTGGTCTCACTCATGTCTCTCTTTTGTCTCTCTCTGGTCTCACTCAGGTCCCTCTCTTGTCTCCCTCTGGTCTCTCTCTGGTCCCACTCTGGTCTCTCATTCTATTACCTTCCTCCCACTTTTATGGAGGACATAAAACCACATATAGAAATATACAGCAGCGATAGCGACTCCGCGCAGCGTAAACAGGTGCTGTATTTTATCTTGACACAATCCGAAGACCCTTACGTCCGCACATTTACACACAAATGGACCTCAGGCGCTGCCGCAAATTACAAATAAATGGAAATTGAATGTTTTTTTGATATTTCGGGATGTGAATCATTTCTTATTGGCTCCAGAGTAGGTTTAGCTCGTCTTGCAGCTGCTCTCGATCTGTAAGCATAGAATAGTGGAACGAAAGGTGGGATTACCTCATATCTATGGTCTCTCTCTAATCTCTCTCTGGTCTTTCTCCGGCCTCTTTATTGTCTCTCTTTCTAGTGTCTCTCTTTGGTTTCCTCTGGTCTCTCTCTCTGATCTATCTCTGGTCTCTCTCTCTGATCTATCTCTGGTCTCTCTCTGGTGTCTCTCTCGTCTCTATCTCTAGTCTCTCTAATCCTAGTGGGACCCAGAGTCAGGACTATAGATGGGGAGGCAGCTAAAATCTGGAACAGTCTTCCTGAAAGTGTAAGACAGGCTTCTTCCCTGACAATGTTCAAATCCAGGCTAAAAACAGTTAGCTCCTGAATGATTTTGTGCTTGTTTTTTTGTGTATGAACTGTGCTTTACAAATAAACCTGCCTTTCCTTGCCTTAAATTAGACTTAAATTAATGCACACTTTTAACATAGCGGATATGTTACTTTCCTATTTAAAAGAAATCAGTCATACATACTTTTATTTCATGTTTTAGATGACGTTTTCTAGCTCTGGTACCTAACTTTTAAACCTCCTTTCTTAATAATAGTAATACAACTCATGTAACTTGTCCCTCGTCCTCAACAGTTTGATGCCACATGTTAAAGCTGCGGTACCCAAGGTTTTTGTTTGATAACATGCTGTTTGTCCCAATAGAAAGTCTTATACATATTTAATGTTATGAATAAATCAAAGCACAACACACAAACTTCAAACACATCAAGAAACTGTTATCTCATGTGCTGAGAGCTGATTGGTCACTGTTCTGTCTGAAAAAGCTGATCTTAAGATATGACCAAACATACATGAAACTAGTGATCAGTTGAGAGACCAGAGAGAGAGAGAGAGAGAGACCAGAGGGACCGGAGAGAGACTAGAGAAAGAGACCAGAGAGAGACCAGAGAGAGACCAGAGAGAGACCAGAGAGACACCAGAGAGAGAGACCAGAGAGACACCAGAGAGAGAGACCAGAGAGAGAGATCAGAGAGAGACCATGAGAGACCAGAGAGAGCAGAGAAAGAGACCATGAGAGACCAGAGTGAGACCAGAACACAATGTTAAGCCTTTTCTGCTGCATATTTTGTATAAGCATAAGTGGTATTTTGTGTCAGTGAGAACAAATGGATGCAGGCTGATTAAAGGCGCTGGTTACTCCACTCTCTCTCTCTCTCGCACACACACACACACGGTTGGGCGTTGGGCGTACCGGGCCAATGACCTAGTCTCTCTCTGGTCCCTCTCTGGTCCCTCTCTGGTCCCTCTTTGGTCTCTCTCTGGTCCTTCTTTGGTCTCTCTCTGGTCCCTCTCCTCTCAGTCCCAGTGTTAGCAGCTTTAGTGAAGGTTGCTGGTTGAACGCCTCCTCAGCTCTGCTCTTATTACTGAGAGTACAGTAAATGTCATGCTAAATGGCACGACGCGCTGTGTAATTACTCACTGTGTGTGTGTGTGTGTCTGAGAGAGAGAGTGTATGTGTTGTGTGTGTTTGCGTGTGTGTGTGAGAGAGAGAGTGTATGTGTTGTGTGTGTTTGCGTGTGTGTGAGAGAGAGAGAGTGTATGTGTTGTGTGTGTTTGCGTGTGTGTGTGTGTGTGTGTGTGTGTGTGTGTGAGAGAGCGAGCGAGTGGAGTAACCAGCGCCTCTAATCAACCTGCAACCATTTGTTCTCACTGATGGAAATACAAAATACCTCTTGGGCAAAATATAAAACTTAACAATGTGTTCTGGTCTCTCTCACTAGTCTCTCTCTGGTCTCTCTCTGGTCTCTCTCTGGTCTCTCGGTCCCTCTCTAGTCTCTCTCTGGTCCCTCTCTGGTCTTTCTCTATGGTCTCTCTCTCTCTGGTCCCTCTCTGGTCTTTCTCTATGGTCTCTCTCTCTCTGGTCTCTATCTGGTCTCTCTGGTGTCTCTCTGATCTCTCTCCCTGGTCTCAGCTTTCTCCTATCACTAGTTTCATGTATGTTTGGTCACATCTTAAGATCAGCTTTTTCAGACAGAACAGTGACAGTGGGCCTCACGTATGAAACTTGCGTACGGCCAAATCAGGGTGTAAATGATGCGTACGCAAAAAATGTACACTTTTCCGCATTTATCCATCTGGACGTGAGCGTACGGTACGCACAGAGTTTACACCAAGTCATTAGGTGGTGTAAATGTGTACGCTCATTTCACCCGTCACAACACGCCAAAGCACGCATGAAATTCAAGATTTGGACAACCATAAACATGTTCCCACTCTGGCAATATTATAACCTCCGTTTTCATGGAGCATCATGTTTCGGAATTTGAATTTGCGCATCAGAAAAAGTCTAACTCTCTGGCAACACGCAAACTTCTAATAAATCACAGATCATGATGAGGAGCCTCCTCTGTTTCTATGATTTTAAATCTGACTTTTGTGTGTATTATTTTGATCTGTATGTATTTAAAATGTGAAGCGCTTTGTGATCCTGGACTGTGAAAGGCTCTATACAAAAACACTTTACGCGACAGGGATGTGTGACCCAGCTATTGCTGTGGAAGGCTCTGCGCTGCGTAATTACGCACGGCTATTTGTATTTCTCATTCACAGCTGGTAAAGCAATGTATGTTTTCATTAGATTTGTGTAAGCCTCACACAGACACACACCCCATTAACGCATGGACCGATGGACTATGGTATTGCTCACTCCAAATGTCTCACTGCCCTGTCCATCCGCTGCGCACTCTTGGAAGTGCATCCACAGCAGGTGCTATGAGAGACGCGCCACATAACTCCTCAAATGCTGTCATTCAGAAGTCTTGGCTTCAGAGTTTCTCTGTAAAATCTGGACCGCAAACGCTCTCGCAAGTGTACAGCGCTTCAGTGCATTCACAAGACGCTGCAGACGCTTCATTGATGAGAGCCCCAGCTGCACGATATATATGAATTAATTCATTCATTCTTTGTTTATTCACTTCTACAATCCAAGAGAGATTTTTATAATTTATCAAAACATTTCTGCAAATTTGTTCAAAACGCAGCTGAATAAATAGCGTAGCGTACAGTATATAGCGTATATTTATTTTTACATAAGCATGAACAACTTGTGGCAGACCCTGCGCCGTACACGTAATTACGCATATGTTTTGCCTCATTCGCCTCTGGCAAAGCAACGTGGGTTTTCCTTAGTTTTGTGCATAAAGCCCCATAATGCACCTGATCTTGCTCAAATCTGTCTCATCCACTGCCCTGTTCTCCGAAGAGCAGAGATAGGATGCGACGCGCACCAGCAGTATAGTTAATTCTTTCATTCAGGTCATTTATTATTTATTTATTTACGTCAACATTTCAGGAGATATGTGCTGCAGTGGGTCTAGAGTAGACGCTAGGGAAAAAAGTGTATATACAATATTGCGTATATATATATATTTTTAAACGTGAATAAACTCAAAAGTGCGTGCTTTTTGCGGCTTCTTAGCCAACTTCCTGCTGACCTGTCGCAAAAACAGGCAGTTTCTGAATATTTATAGGCGTAACTTTCATAAATACGCTGGTTTCGAGCGCGGCATTTATCAACAGCCGCAGGTGCGTACGCTCAGATCTGTGCGTATCTCACACGTTCATAAATGCCACGTGAGATCTTGCGTATCTGAGATCTACACCCAAAATGTATACCTTTTTCTGCACAATTTTCATACATGAGGCCCAAAGAGAGGACCCCCTGCTCTCGACCAATCAGCTCTCAGCACATAAGATAACAGTTTCTTGATGTGTTTGAAGTTTGTGTGTTGTGCTTTAATTTATTCATAACATTAAATATGTATAATACTTTCTGTGGGACAAACTGCATGTATCATTTATCAAACAATTATCAAACAAAAACCTTGGGTACCGCAGCTTTAAGATGTGGCACCAAACTGTTGCGGCGAGGGAAAAGTTACATGAGTTTTATTGCTATTATTAAGAAAGGATGTCCCTGCTGATAGTAAAGTGGTTAAATTCTGCACTTTAGCTCACGAAGCTGGGGTACGATCGATCCAGTCCCACTGGGACGAATAAAGGACTATCTTATCTTATCTTAAACGTTAGGTACAGCTTTAAGACATAATTTAAAACATGAAATAAAAGTTTGAGGCACTAAAAGAACACACAAACTCTGGCCCCTTTGGTCTCTCTCTGCCGTCAATCACCTCTCTCACTCTGCTCTCTCTCTACTCTCAAATATAAAAGTTGCAACAAATGAACTCGCTCTCGGACTCTCCAAGTCTCTCCTCATCGACCAACGTCCGTCTGTTCATCCTCGTCTCTGACAGCTGCGCGTCACATTAAATACCACTCGACATTTAGCTCTGGTGCTGATGACTTTGAGTCTGTTCGCAAGACGCTAACGGAACACACCAGAGATCATCAGCTGAAGACGCCAGACGCATTAACCAGGAAGTACCATCAAAATATTAAATAGAACCAGGAAGTACCATCGCATTACTGACTAAAACCAGGAAGTAAACAAAAGCCAACTGTACAGCTGTCGCTGTTACAGTCATTTTAGACCTGAGAATAAACCTTTTCCAACAATGGCAACCCGTCACATAGAGCCCTATGTCCTCGATCCAGAATCAGACGATAATTATTTACTTCACAGTGACATACGGCGAGTCAGCTGCATTTTACTCACAGACCGAGGCTCCGTTTGCTTCTTCTGTGTTGGGAATAACACCAGGTTACTAGATCAGCTTTTGAGTAGGTCCCGTTTCAAAGTATTCGTAGTTCTGGAACAGTCTTTACTGTCACTTGCAGAAAAATATAAATGTATATATATATATATATATATATATATATATATATATATATATATATATATATATATATATATATATATAATATATATATAATGTGTGTACACAATCAACATTTATAGCCGAGGCTAATTTGCAAAGTCAGTCCCTAGGAGGGCTCTTTACACACTTAAAACACATTTTACATTATAATATTCAAATGATACAAAAGCAGGAGTTCTCTAACTCGTTGATGCTCACACTATATTGGCGATTTTTGTTGCGAAGTTGGCATGAGCGAACACAAAAAAGCAGATGCGTATTGAGGAGCACAGGGACTGGCCTCCTGCTGGGACTCGGAGGAGCACAGGGACTGGCCTCCTGCTGCTCCCAGAGTTAGGACTAAACAGGAGGCAAGAGTTCAGATTCTTGCAGCTAAAATTTGGAACAGTCTTCCTGAAAATGTGAGACAGGCCTCTTCTCTGACAATGTTCAAATCCAGGTTAAACAACTCTTCTGTTTCTCTGCTACAACTGAAGAATGGTATATTCAGTCTTTATAGAACGCCTTGTTTGATTGTTTCTCAACTTGTTTTGTTCAGATCTGTGAGTTGCCTTGTGTCACTCCGCTGTGAATGTGGAGGCGGGCGGGCACCTTGAGATATAATTTTAATTAATGCAGTGCGTCAGGCTCTTTTATATCACTGTCAAACAACTGGTAACGTGTGTGTTGTGCAAAGTGTGTGAGTTTTGTATAATGTGTGTGTTGTTTTAAGTGTGTGTTGTGTTGTGTCCTTGGGGAAAGTAAATACACATGTGTTTTATGGTCCGAGAAGTGAATACGCCTGTTAGTTAGTTGACCTCACTCTGTTTAAGTAGATGTTTGTGTCTAGTGTTGTTGTTCCATCATTTCCAGACTAAAAATCACTACTTTTTTCTAGTTATTTGATCCCTGCGGCCAACAAAGCAATGCGGCTAATATGTGTGTGTTTTTCCATTGTGTAGTCCGGCTTTTGTCAGAGCAGTTTATGGACTTATTGTTTTGACTCCATCAAGTTTTAGTCGCTACAGGACAGTGGTTTATTGTCAGAACAGATGAAGGTGAAAGAGTCCTGGATCTACAGCCTCAGCCCTGGATCTACAGCCTCAGTCCAGGATCTGCAGCCTCAGTCCTGGATCTACAGCCTCAGTCCAGGATCTACAGCCTCAGTCCTGGATCTACAGCCTCAGTCCTGGATCTACAGCCTCAGTCCTGGATCTACAGCCTCAGTCCTGGATCTACAGCCTCAGTCCTGGATCTACAGCCTCAGTCCTGGATCTACAGCCTCAGTCCTGGATCTACAGCCTCAGTCCTGGATCTACAGCCTCAGTCCTGGATCTACAGCCTCAGTCCTGGATCTACAGCCTCAGTCCTGGATCTACAGCCTCAGTCCTGGATCTACAGCCTCAGTCCTGGTTCTACAGCCTCAGTCCTGGTTCTACAGCCTCAGTCCTGGTTCTACAGCCTCAGTCATCCTGCTCCCTATGAACCAATGGCTCCTATGTGTGTGTTTTTGATGCATTGCCTGTGTTCGAACTGTTTGATTCTCTGATTTGTTGTTGGCGATTCCACAACCTTGTAAAGTCCTCTGAGATGACGGCAGTTGAGGTTTAGGGCGATACACATAAACGTTTATTGTTGTACTTTTCCGTCCATGGCTGAAGCCTTCACAAACACATCTTTGTTTGTCCTTTTCTTATCACCGCCTTTTGCACCTGAACCTCATATTGTATTGACTTCTCCCGTCTTCTCTCTCCGTCGTCTTTCCACGTTTGGTCTCATGAGAATCGCAGCTGTGACAAACCCGTCAGAGATGCTTCGGCTCAGACAGGAAACACAAAAGTGGCTCATTAAGTGTCTAAAGTAGTGCATTATTCAGATGACATTCCAGCTCTGAGCAGAGAGAGCTCCTCTGTTTACTGTGGACGATAGTTTTCAAATAACAGGAATGTGTCACATGGGTAAAATGAAAATAATGCAAAATAACAGATTTAATAAAAAATAAAACAAATCCAAATCCAGCAAAAACACAAGGAACGAGGACAAGAACTGAAACGGATGTGGAATGACAATGACGGAACAGGGAGTGAAGGAACACACAGGGCTGAATACAAGACTAACGAGACACAGGTGACACAGGTGAGGGCGGGGCAGGTCATCAGGAAACAGGAAGTACAACCAAAGACACCAGGAGTAACAAATTACAAAATAAAACAGGAAATAAACACATACCATGACAGAATGTCCACAGGCTGATGATGTATTCCACCGCGATAAAAGCAGCACCGACAATTTCACAGATCTCTCTCTCTCTCTGTCTCTCTCTCTGTATTTGTTGCCATGCTCTCTCTCTCTCTCTCTCTCTCTGTCTATATATCTCTCCCTCTCTGTGTATTTGTTGCCATGCTCTCTCTCTTTTCTCTCTCTCTCTGCTCTCTCTCTCTCTCGATCTTTTTCTCTGTGTGCATTTGTTGCCATGCTCTCTCTTTTATCTCTCTCTGCTCTTTCTCTTGGTCTCTCTCTCTCTCTCTGTCTATTTGTTGCCAGGCTCTCTCTTTCTCTCTTCTCTCTCTCTCTGCTCTCTCTCTCGGTCTCTCTCTGTGTATTGTTGTCATGCTCGCTGTCTTTTCTCTCTGCTATCTTTCTTGGTCTCTCTCTCTGTGTATTTGTTGCCATGCTCTCTCTCTCTGTCTTTCTCTCTCTCTCTCTGTGTATTTGTTGCCATGCTCTTTCTCTCTCTCTCTCTCTCTCTCTCTCTGTGTATTTATTTTGGCATGCTCTTTCTCTCAGTATATGGTATCTCTCTCATCACTGATCCATCTGCCAGAGACACCTCTTTGCTAAACTGTGGGTACAGATCCCTCAGGACGAGCGCACTCCGACTCGCCAGCTTTTTCATCTGTCATTCACAACAGCGTCAGACGGATCCAGCCTCACGCTAACAGAGCCTTTTGCTAACAGAGTTAGCGTAACTGACTTGGCTCCCGGCATCTCTGTTTCAGTCACTTCCTTGTAAGCGGCCATGTTTGCTTAAAGACAGGTGGACCATGTGACTCTGATTGGCTCTAACAATCTGGAAATCACCATCTGAAGTTTGGGAGATTGAATTCAATTCAATTTATTCTTGAATCGCAATAAATCACAACAGTAGTTATCTCAGAGGACTTTTCAAAAATGTCAATTTGCAAGAACTGATCAGAAAATCAAACATTTCAAACACAAGAAATGCTTTGATAGAGTAGCACACAGAGACATTGGTCCATAAAGGGAAGAGACCGATGTCTATAAATGTTCGTAAATGTCGTTGAATGGCGAGGTCATGGATCATCACCACTGTCCTTAGACCCTCGAGGGAACAACATCAAAAACATTGAGGGAGGGATCCGCTCCCAAGAATAAATGGGCTCTAGACCCAGGACTGAGGCTGTAGATCCAGGACTGAGGCTGTAGATCTAGGACTGAGGCTGTAGATCCAGGACTGAGGCTGTAGATCTAGGACTGAGGCTGTAGATCCAGGGGTGAGGCTGTAGATCCATTATTGGGGCTGTGGATCCAGAACTGAGGGCGAGACGGTGGCGCAGTAGTTTGCGTTTGTGCCTCACAGGTCCATCCATCCATCCATCCATTTTCTTCCGCTTCATCCGTTGCCGGGTCGCGGGGTTCAATTCCAACTCCAGGCCTTTCTTTGTGAAGTTCGCATGTTCTCCCCCTGTCTGCGTAGGATTCCCGTGGGTGCTTCGGTTTTCTGCTTGTGCTCTGGTGTCCTCCGGGTGCTCCAGTTTACCTTACCACTAAAATATTTCCCATAGGTCTGGCAAGTGCCCCTTTCAGCCGATCTCTGTGTGGAGTGAGAGACAAATGCCCACAATAATCATAAAGGACTTTGTGACTGTGGTCTGTGAAAGGCGCTGTAGAAATAAATATTACTTACCTTAATACTAAGTTAATACATACTCATGCTGTAGAACGAGGACGGAGGCCACGCTGGATTGAGGCGAGGAGGGGGTGCAGCCCACAAGTCTGGGCCGGGGAAGACACTTCACAGGAGCAGATGGAGGAGGCAGTGTTCAGGGGTCCCATCATTACACCATGAAACAGACAATGGGACAGCGGGTGAATAGCAATGAACTGACTACAGCTGAAGATTAAGTAGAAGAGGAGAGGATAGGACTGTTGCCAGACTTCTCCAGCAGGGGGCACCTTATATGGGAAGTAAATACGTAACGTATTGGGAGTAGTGTATTCTTTGCTGCATAAACAAGATAAGGAAGGTTTGATTTGTGTTTTTAGTCAGTAAAGTTATGTGTTTTTTGTAAATATACAATGTATTGGATTATCTAGTATAGAAAAGCAAGCAGAGACCAGAGAGAGGGACGAGAGAGAGAGACAAGAGAGACCAGAAAGAGACCAGAGAGAGACCAGAGAGAGACAAGAGAGAGACAAGAGAGAGACAAGAGAGAGACAAGAGAGAGACCAGAGAGAGAGACCAGAGAGAGAGACCAGAGACAGAGACCAGAGAGAGAGACCAGAGAGAGAGACCAGAGAGAGAGACCAGAGAAGAGACCAGAGAGAGAGACCAGAGAGAGAGACCAGAGAGAGAGACCAGAGAGAGAGACCAGAGAGAGAGACCAGAGAGAGACCAGAGAGAGACCAGAGAGGAGAAGAGAGAGACCAGAGAGAGACCAGAAAGAGAGACCAGCGGGGGACCATAGAGAGAAAAGTGAAAACCAGAAAGAGAGACCAGACCCGAACAGAGCTGGTAGAAACGGGACTAAAATCCATCCTCTCCGTTTTCTCTGCAGCATTTTCTAATCAACCGTTATCCACACATTTCTCCCTCTCGGCTCATCATCTGTCGTCGCTGTCGGCTCTAACTCGAGCTCTGCAAACTCTCGGACCTGTCTTCTGTCTGCCGCCTGTCAGTCCTGGTGCCACTCCTCGCCGTCGCCCAGAATAACCACACGTTCCTCGTAATGGGAGAGAAACATGCAAACAAACAGCTGCCATTTTGATTTCACTCATAAATATGGATATGGGATCAGGATCACAGCGATGGCTTTGTCCAACACACTGTCAGATTGTCATTGTCAGGAGATAGTTTATATCAGCTGACAATTGAGATGGATTTATGTTGGAGAGATTGATGAATGAGGGAGTGAATGTTTGGACCTGGTTAGAAAAACTTTTAAGCCATTCGTTTACTTGAATAATTCATAATTTTTCTCAGCAGCTTCTTGTTCTGTTTTGTATTGATAATGTTTTGCAGGTAAAGGCCGATGGGCAAAACTAGATCCAGGATGAAGTCTGTAGATCCAGACCGGGGCTGTAGATCCAAGACCGGGGCTGTAGATCCAGGACTGAGGCTGTTGATCCAGGACTGAGGAGGACTGAGGCTGGAGATCCAGGACTGAGGCTGTAGACCCAGGACTGAGGCTGTAGATCCAGGACTGAGGTTATTAATAAATAGAACATTTTTGTAAGTGGCAGTTCCATTATACAGCAGACAGATGTAAAAGTAAATCTACATTTCTCCACTATTTTCAGATACATACCTCAGAATAGAACAGAACAGAATTTTCCACCTTCATTTATCCAGCTCCTGTTTCTCCATCCCTCTTCACAGCTCACTTGTGCAGAGACTATAATTTAGAACGATAGTCAGGATCCGTGGCCCCAGAGTCAGGGCCCAGCGTGGAGCCAGGAGCAGGAGACCGTGATAGAGCCGTGCCCATGTGCTGTATTATCTGCCTCTCTGGGGAAATGTTCTACTTATCGGACCATTTGGCAGAAGGATCCTGTCAGTCCAGGGCTCCGCTGGTTACACTGACGCATGTCGCTCCAGGAGCCACAACAAGCAGCAAACAAGCGCAAAAACAGCAGCTAAATATGGATAACAAGAGAGGGGCGAGAGAGGGAGACGGGGAGAGGGAGAGTCTCAAGGCTATGTGGCTGAGATTTTTTATTTTTCTTAACCTTTATTTAATCAGAATCCCATTGAGATTAAGAACCTCTTTTTCAGGGGAGTCCTAGCCAAGAGGCAGAAAAGTTACAAATAAACATAACAGATATAAAATTACATTAAATGTGGAGATATGTGGGTTATGCTGAACTGATGGAGAAATTACATACAGAGAGAGAGATGATGGAGATGAAAGAGAAAGACAAGAGAGAGAACAAAAAGCATAGTGTTTGCATATAAGACATCTCTATCAGGGAGGGTTCCAGGGAGAGAGAGAACAGAGAGAGACTAGAGAAAGAGACCTGAAAGACAAGATAGATCACATAGAGAGACCAGAGAGAGACCAGAGAGAGACCAGAGAGAGACCAGAGATAGACCAAAGAGAGACCAGAAAGCAGTATTTGTATATGAGAAACCTATATCCGGGAGGATAGGGTTCAGGGGGATCTTCCTTCAAATCATTCAAACCAAACAGAATGAACCCTTTCCCCATTACTTATTGAAGAAGTGTGTGTTTATCTGAAGGACTGTGGGGTTCAGGGACCGACTCAAAGAGACAGAGGCAGGACAAACATTTACACAGACCTTGGTCCTGACTGACACTTTACTAAGATTAGCCTTTTGTGTGTAGTGGGTTCGTGATGCTTTAGGGTTCAAGTTTCAAAGTTATCTTTATTGTCCCACTCGGGGAAATTGTTTTTGCGGCATGCAATGATCTATAAACTCGGAGACACGATACAATCAGGATGTCATAGATGGGTGCAGGGAGGCCAATTTCTCAGTGCAAATCATATATAGCTGAGGAATGTTTTTGTTTTTGGACCACATTTCAAGAAAAGCATTAACATACCACGGACAGACGGATCCAGGTCTGAGCTGTAGATCCAGGACTGAGGCCTGGACTCCACCGGGCGCGCGTTGGCTGCTGTCCATCAGACGTCCGTAAAACGGACTAGTGGTCAAACCGGCTGCAGCAGTGCGCAACTCTGGCTGTCCGTTTATCAGCCTGCTTTGTTTTTGTAGGAGACACGTTTGGGCATTGTGTGAATGAATGAATATTTGGCTGATGGAGAAGTGTGTGTGTGTGTGTGTGCGCACGCGTGTGTGTGCGCGCGCGTGCCCGCAGCGTTTATTATGATCCAGCCTCTTCGTTTGTTTTCTATACTTATTTAGCGCGTCATACACTTTTATCGGACCCAACTCCCCTCTCCGCGACTTTAGGCAACAGGCAGCCGCTATAGTTTTAAATAGAAGAAGCGGTGTGTGATGTGTATAAGCTGTGGCTATGATCAATGCAAAGCACGACATATTGAAGCATTGAGGACGTCGCGATGGATGAGGCAAAACTTATTGAAAGCAATTGGAAAAAGGGGAGAGAGAAAGGAGAAAATAACTCCTGTGTTGTTGTGAGATCTGTCTTTCATAAGTGCAGTATAGCTCTGTGTGTGTGTGAGTGTGAGTGTGTGTGTGTGTGTGTGTGTGTGTGTTTGTGTGTGTGTGTGTGTGTGTGGGAGCGCGCGGCGGTGAGGAGAGAGCGCCTCGCAGGTAGAGCGAGAGAAAAAAGAGCGAGGTGTATGTAAAGATTAGCGTATTAACATTACGCGAAAAATGAATGGTAGATTTACGATCAGGAAACAATTATTTAAAGTAATACATGAAGAAAATTACACAGGTTTGTTAATAATCATTGTCATTAACAAACACTTATAACCAGGACCACAGCATATATCAATACATGTTTAATAATGTGGTAAATATATTATTCCATTGTATTTTCAATGGAAAACGGACCCGACACGCGTCGACGGACGGAACAAATAGGATTGTTTCTATTTCGTCCGTCCGCGTCCGTTGCACCCTCCGTTAGCGGAATATGTCCGACGTGCGTCAGACGGACGCATGCGTAGGCAGTGGAGCCACTTCCATTCACCCTCATGGAGATAACGGAGACGGACATGAAACGGACATGTTTGGACTAGTGCTGTCCAAAATATCGCGTTATTAACGCGTTAACGCAAATCAATATTAACGGCGTCATTTTTTTTATCGCGCGATTATCATCATCATAATGACACCATGATGTTTCTATACAGTCTATGGTCTATACCCACACATACACACACACACCCACACCCATAAACACACACACTCCACACACACACACACATACACCCCACAGATAAGATAAGATATAAAGTCTGCCCGCCTGAGTTTCACCAAGCTAAGCGGAACCCAGCCAACATCAAAACCAAATCCGACACACACACAGACCCCCAAGCAGGCCCCCACCCCAAAAAGGGGGGGAGGGAGCCCACGCCCGGCCCATTCCCTCTCTTATTTTGTTCCTTTTTCCCAAGTGTTTTTCTTAACTAAACGTGTCATGCATTAAAATAAGCTTTCGCTTACCCTGACTTGTGTATTATCATTATATGCACATATGCACATATTATTCATGTTATTATTATATTTATCTATATTTTGGATGGATGGATGGAATGGATGGATGGATACTTATTCATTCATTTTTTATTTTATTTTATTATTATTTATTTTATTTTATTATTTTTATTTTATTTTAATAAGGGACATAAAGAATAGATACAAATGCGTGACTAATTTGCGATTAATCGCGAGTTAACTATGGAATTCATGTGATTAATCGCGATTAAATATTTTAATCGTTGGACAGCACTAGTTTGGACGGATCCGTCGTCCGTTTTACGCGCCCGGTGGAGTCGGGGCCTGAGGCTGTGGATCCAGGACTGAGGCTGTGGATCCATGACTGAGGCTGTGGATCCAGGACTGAGGCTGTGGATCCAGGACTGAGGATGCAGATCCAGGACTGAGGCTGTGGATCCAGGTCTGAGGCTGTAGATCCAGGACTGAGGCTGTAGATCCAGGACTGAGGCTGTTGATCCAGGACTGAGGCTGTAGATCCAGGTCTGAGGCTGTAGATCCAGGACTGAGGCTGTTGATCCAGGTCTGAGGCTGTAGATCCAGGACTGAGGCTGTGGATCCAGGTCTGAGGCTGTAGATCCAGGACTGAGGCTGTAGATCCAGGTCTGAGGCTGTAGATCCAGGTCTGAGGCTGTAGATCCAGGACTGAGGCTGTTGATCCAGGACTGAGGCTGTGGATCCAGGACTGAGGCTGTAGATCCAGGACTAAGGTTGTAGGGAAGGGGGGGTACTGCCCACTTGTCTGGACCAGGGGCCATCAGTTCACTGGTACAGATTCAGGCGTCCCATCACCATGCTATGAAACAGACAATGGGACGGTGTATGAATAGCAATGAACAGACTACAGCTGAAGTTATAAGTTATATGGTTAGGCAGCCTTCCTACCTAACCATATGCTGAATTAAAGAGGACTGCTTTAAGCCTGGCCTTGGACATAGAGTTTATGTCTCTTTCCTGGACGTGGGTAAGGAGCTGATTCCACAGTGGAGGACCTTGTTAGCTAAACGCTCTGCCTCCAACTCCCCTTTTTGACCCCAACAGCTTTTGTGTTAAGCGAGATACAGATTGTACGCCAGCCTTATGTAATTCAGGCCTGGGAGCTGTTTTCCCCTTCAATAAATCCAAATTATCATGTGTTTCTGTGTTCTGCTCACTGGGACTGACGATGGATAAACCAATCAGACTAATCACTAAGTGTCAGAAGCAACTGATGCAAGAATGAGGAAATGTTTGAAGGACGGTGTCATTCAGAGTTGAGAGTTCTGGATCTGACAGTAGAGTCATCAGACCATTAATCTATTCTACTCCACTCTATTCCACTTTACCATACTCTACAGCTTCTCTACTCTACTCTACCCTACTCTACATTGCCCTATCCTGCCCTTTGGCTTTAGTCTAAGAGAGAGAGACCATAGAGAGACTGGGGAGAGACCATGAGACAGAGAGTCCAATGAGAGAGACCAGAGAGAGCACTGAGAGGTGGAATCAAACCCAGGAGCTTCTTACTGAGACGCGAGGAGGCTAACCACTCAGCCAGTCTAAAGGCCCAATATAAACATGGATGATGCAGTGTTATTTTCTAGTGTTTGTACAGCTGCAGCATAGACAGTGACAGTTATTCATTGGTTTTAATGCAGAAAAAAAATCTTTATCTGAACAGAAAGTTTTGGGTATTCCATAACATCTGTGCGAAAGCTTTGTGTGAGCAGGGTAGAACAAATGCCTTCGCTGGCGTGTCGATATTGTGTCAGAGTGATTTTGGCTTCTATAGGAGACCTGGAAATGGAAAACTCTCAGAAAGTGTGATGTATACGTCTTCAGTCAAATACGATCCACTTTACTGTAATGAGGAAGTACTGCTGCTGCTGTGCCTCAGAGCAAGACATTACTGTTGTCTCTGAAGCAACATGAACGGAAAATCAACCACTCTTGCTGAATGTTTAGTCCTGCTCTAGACCTGCTTTAGACGTGCTTTACTCCTGTTTTAGTCCTGCTTTAGCCCTGTTTTAGTCCTGCTTTAGACCTGCTTTAGTCCTGCTCTAGACCTGTCTTAGACCTGCTTTACTCCTGTTTTAGTCCTCCTTTAGACCTTTTTTAGACCTGCTTTACTCTTGTTTTAGTCCTGCTTTAGACCTGCTTTAGTCTTGCTTTAGACCTGCTTCAGACCTGCGTTAGTCCTGCTTTAGTCCTGCGTTAAACCTGCTGTAGTGCTGTTTTATGTATGTATCGGGTGCACACTGGGGACTTACGCACATTCATTCCAATGGAGTTTTACTGCAAATGGTAAATAAACTGAATCTATATCTGCATCTCTGTCATTTTTGTTCTGGAAAAAGAAGCTCTCTCTGGAATAAAGGTTGGGGATTCCTGATGTAGTGATATCTTCCCTTTCATATTACCACCATTGGACATACTGGGGTCCTGGGTTAAAATCCCAGTCAGAGCGAGGCCTTTCTGAGTGGAGTTTGCATGTTCTCCCTGAGTCTGTCTACATTTCTTACCTTTTGGCGCCAGACTTCTGCCGTGATTATCTTTGAAGGCAGCTCCTCGTGAGCAAAACTTCTGCTAAGTTGAGTTTGCTCTGGCTCTCCATCAGTGAGTCCCATCTGGTGCGCTGCCATTTCCACTCCTCATAACATTTATTGGACAACATCAAAGCAAATAGCAACTCGTTCTCTCTGATGGCTCATTGTTGTGGTTACGCAGAGAGAGAAAATATCAGACACAACACAGACAGATGCTGTGAATGTCAATCGTCTGTCAAAACATTTATGATTCTGCTGCTTTAGACTTGCTTTAAACCTGAATTAGACCTGGTTTAGTCCTGCTTTAGACCTGCTTTCATTCTGTGCTTCTTCTTGTGAACACTGACCTTTCTAAAGAGAAAGTATATGTATTATGAAGTGAACCACATTCCATTCAGTGTTGTTTCATTAAAACGTCTTCTTTTTCGTCTTTTACATTGACTTCTGGCTTCAACACAGTGTTGTTTTTCACTCTTAACGTTATTGTTTTAAAGGGAAAGGAACATATAGAACATTAGCAGTTCAAAATGTTGAAAGATAAGACTACAGTGGTCCTCCTTTGCGGTCTAAATGTCTCTCTCTGGTCGCTCTCTGGTCGTTCTCTGGTCTCTCTCTGGTCTCTCTCTGGTCTCTCTCACTCTCACAGCCTTAAAACACTCAGCTGCTACTAAGAGGATTTACCTTAATGTGGGTTATATTTAGAACACATCACCCCTGCGATAGATAGAGTGCAAAACTTTCTCTAACATAAACACATTTTAGTTCTTATGACTGTTGCATGTAGTTGTGGTTCCAAACTGCAGCATGTTTAAGTATTGTGTGTGAACAGGGGACTGGGTCGATGCGTTCTGAGCTGAGCCGTTCTGGTCCACTGGGCGCTGCTTTCTAGTGCTGCTGCGGTCTGGTGTCCGTGCTCCTAATTCTCTGTAATGAGGAGGCTGTGTTCAGGAGTGCAGGAGGCGAAAAGGGCAAAACATCACTGTCTATTGTCTTTTACTCTTGACCCATATTGTGCTCAGAATGAAAACTTTATCTATCTATCTAATTGGTCCCTTTCTGTCACAATCATAACATAAATACTATTATAGACATGATGTGCATGCAGTTTAACATGCAGCTAAAACAGTCTCCCAGTATCTTAGTATAAAGGCAAGGTCCACCAGGAAAGTCATGCTGTCCACCTGTATTTATATAGAAAATGCTCAACAAAGCCTTTTGAGCATGGACGGTAATCATGAATTGCTAATAATGGCCGAACTTAACCCGTTCAAAGGTTTGGACTTTCACCATTACAAAGGCCATGAACTGTGGCAATTTTGGCTAATCAGAGCAGCTAAACAGACATGGTTTGAGAAACATCACCTCGATAGCATTGACAGCAAGGGGAGATCAACTTTGGGCAGAGAGCCGTGTTTAAAACAGGCTCTAAAGCGGGTTTTGACTCTTGGAAAGTCGCCGCAGGGTTCCACTCTGCAGTCAGAACTACAGTCCTGGAGCCGGACTACAGAGATGGCTACCCACTTCTTTCAGAGCAGATATGCAGCTAAAACAGTACATTCCCAGTATCTTAGCAAATAGGGAAACACACTACACAAAAATAATCTTGGACTCTTTGCTCAGGATGATTTCAAACTTCACTTCCCCACTGTACTCTTCCACTTGTATCCTTCCCCCTTTTATCTTTATCCCAGTTTGGGCTAAGGATGGGCTACTGACAATGCTATAATTCACATTTTATTGGAACAAAACGCTGCTGTGTTCAAACCTGTTTTCAACTGGGAACAAAAGCTCTTCCTCTCAAATCTGCCGACGCGTCCGCCACATACCGGGAGGAGGCCGCCAGCTGGCACTGCGCTGAACGCTGAGGTGATTGCGTTTGCGTTTGCTGGAGTCTCGCTGTGATTTACAGCAGAGATCTCGAATACAGACTCACTCCTGCTCCTCACTCATACACTGCTCCACCACGGCTGCAAATAAGAAGATGGAAGACTGAGGATAATCAGTTCTCAGCAGGGCTGTAAAAACTACCGCCAGGCATTTTGCATTTTAGGGGAAAAGTGAGAAGAGAGAGGAGATAGCAGAAAGGAGAGAGGAGAGAAAAAATAGGAGAGAGAGTAGAAATGAGAAATCTGGCTGTTTTTAAGTCAATGTGAATCTAATTTCCCACACGTAAAATGAGACACAACGAGAGTCAAAAAAAGTGAGTCAAAAAAGTGAAATTTCCAACACCTCTCAAGGAGTTAGGTTCCAGAGCTCAAGCTGTGTGGAAGTGAGGCCGACTATCTCTAGTCGGTATCTCTCAACCTCCCCCTCGAGCTCAGGCTCCCTCCCCCCCAGTGAGGTGACGTCCAAAGAGCTCGATGTTGTGTGTACGTACTGGATCGCCGAGGTCTCTGCCTTCGACTGCCGCCCAGTCCTCTCTGCACCTTTCCACCCATGGCTGCCTCAGTGGTTGGTAGTGCCACAGGAGGGCCTGCCCACATCATTTCTTCAGGCTGAGCCTGGCCGGGCTCTGTGGGCTAAGGCCCGGCCACCAGATGCTCGCTTACGAGCCCCACTCACAGGCCTGTCTCCATCGCACGTTCCATGGTGGGTGCAAAGTTAAACTAATTTTTCGAAACATTAAAGCTGGAGAACCAATCTCTCAAACCACAAACAAATTGAAGTATGCATCAAATGTTTTGATTCAAAAACTCCTTCCTGTAGGAAAGGAAAAATCTCTGACTAAAGGTAATAAAACAGCGGACGTTCTTATTTCTCATACATTACCAGAGACAGATGGACAATGCTAACCTGCTAGCTCAATGGAGCCCAATAAGGAAGTGCTCATGGTGAAGTTTTGGCTCCATCTCTCTCTGGCTCCAATTGACTTACGCGTAAAAGTAAGTCACTGTGAGAGAGTGCAGTATCTGTCCTCGCTGCTCCTTGCTTTCCTTTTGAAAATTCTTGTGTATGAACTGTACTTTACAAATAAACCTTCCTAGTAGATAGACAGAGCGAGAGAGAGAGAGAGAGAGAGAGAGAGAGAGAGAGAGTGTCTGAGAAAGAGAGAGAGACTTAGATGGAGAGTGTGTGATATGGAAAGAGAGAGTGTCTGATATACAGAGAGTTAGATTGTGTGAGAGATAGATAAAGATAAAGATAAATAGACTAAAATAGAGATGGAAAGAGAGAGAGAGTTATACGATATACAGAGAGTTAGATGGAGTGTGCGAGAAAGAGTGAGAGATAGAGAGTGAGAGAGAGAGAGATACTCCCCCGTTGGAGAAGCTCAGGTGTCCAGTAGCAGAAACACACACATTCACACATGTTCTCACTCAAAAAGACCACAAGCTGATGTTGGACTGACGACAGAGTAGTGGGGGAGTAAGCCTTGTCTCCCCTCCCTCCCCCTCTCTCCCTCCTCTTTATGAACTCAGATGGTGAATCGAACACTGCTTCATAATTACAGTGTTGCATATTGTGCTTCGGCTGCGTCTCTCTCACGCCACATTTTCGCAGAGATGGATTCAGGTTGTTTTTTTCGTAACGTTCGGTTTGTCGTTAATTGCGCCTCGGTCTTGATGTTTGTGCGTTCGTCTGGCGGCGGCAGACAGAGATTTGAAACGAGATGAACAGTGACCCGCGACGGCTGTATGGAAGATAAAAAGCATGAGAAGCTTTTCATTGGGGTTCAACATCAAAGTGAACCCTCTGTATTTACCTGCAGACAGATAGACAGAAGAGATTTACAGAGTTATGATGTTTTAGAGGAAAGTTTTAGGAGGTATATTCCATTTGAAGCTACAGTGGAAAACTTGTGTCATATGTGTGAGATTGTGGCAAGTTTATTAGTTCATATTCAACTCAAAGTGCTGAACAAAACAAAAGCAAAAAATCCAAAGGTATATATGCCCGCGTGCATCGGCGCTGATGCATGCGCACATGTTTTACAAATGATCAATTTACTCGCGAACGGTAAAACGTAGCAACTTACTTTGCGTACTTCCCTCTGTGAAGTACGTATTCAGGGCTTTCCGAAACTAGTTTTGATTTGTTTGTGCGATGCACGGAGGATAAACTACGTTTGTCTGAAAGTCCGTGTCCAAAGCGTGACCCGTGAGGTACAAACAGCTGTGAGATACAAACACACGGGGACTGCCAAAGATCGTCAGGGAGTGAGATGTCTCACTCCTCTGCGTTTACTTGTTCTCCCACAGTTGAAACTACAGCTGCGATTGCAATAACCGGCTGAAGAGTGCGCATTATTGATAAAGACGATAATAAATACAGTAAAATGACATTATGTGTATATGATGTATATAAATATATGTATTATATAAATAATAGATGTTTTTTTTTTTTTGGGCTCAGTTTCTTATGTTTTACGTTTTTTACAGCTGTACTACAGAAGCAACCCCAGCATTATAGACAAACTGCTTCAAGAAGGGCATCAGGAGTACAGAGTTTTTTGCTTTTATAGTGGAGTTTTCCCCATTATCCCCAAGACCATAAATAACATTTCTATGCAGTGTAAAAAGTTTTTTATAGCATTTCATTGTGTTTTTTCAATACATTTTTGTTAAATTGATTTTCCGTTTGATTTTTTTCTTTGTCTTCATGATTCGATAATTTTTATATAATTCATATGACAGCTTTACAATATGAATATTCTAAAACCCAAGGTTGTACTGAAAAAAAAAGTATACTGCTTGACTCTGCATCAAAAGATGACTGTTTTATGAACCATTATACACAAAGAAAACCAGGCAAGGAAAGTTCCCCAAAATGACCCATGTGCATAGAGGGTTAAAATCATGAATAATTAATAATTCATGAAGAACATTTAGAAGGGTAAAGAGGAAATCCTTCAGTTGCTGCAGAAACAGAACTGTTTTTAATCTGGATTTGAACATTGTCAGAGAAGAAGCCTGTCTCAAATTTTCAGGGAGACTGCATTAATCTGAAACGTTGCCTCCTCAGTCCCTGTCCTCCTTTGAGTCTGAGTTGGTTCATGTGGCACTAACATGAAGCCATTCGTTATATAAAATCTGATGAGTTCATGTAGATTAGGCTTCTACTT
The DNA here is from genome assembly GCA_964034765.1 of Knipowitschia caucasica. Lineage (NCBI taxonomy): Eukaryota > Metazoa > Chordata > Actinopteri > Gobiiformes > Gobiidae > Knipowitschia > Knipowitschia caucasica. The sequence goes on along the minus strand of OZ035824.1, from coordinate 41,940,750 downwards.
GCCTCAGTCCTGGATCTGCAGCCTCAATCCTAGATCTACAGCCTCAGTCCTAGATCTACAGCCTCAGTCCTAGATCTACAGCCTCAGTTCTAGATCTACAGCCTCAGTCCCTGGATCTACAGCCTCAGTCCTAGATCTACAGCCTCAGTTCTAGATCTACAGCCTCAGTCCCTGGATCTACAGCCTTAGTCCTAGATCTACAGCCTTAGTCCTGGATCTGCAGCCTCAGTCCTGGATCTACAGCCTCAGACCTGGATCTACAGCCTTTGTCCTGGATCCACAGCCTCAGTCTTGGGTTTCTGAGTGGTTACCCTCTGATACAGGAACAGTATCTCAGTCCATCAGATCAAACTCTTTTAGTAGTGTTAAATCTAAGTTGAGTAGTTTCTGGACAGATGTTTGCGGTGACTGTTCTTTGTCTCTGGACAGATGTTAGCAGTGACTGTTCTTTGTCTCTGGACAGATGTTAGTGGTGACTGTCTTTTGTCTTCTGCAGCTGTGACCTCCTTGCCTTGGGTTCTGCTGGCCTCTGTGGGGAGCCTCCTGGATGATCAGCACTGGCACTACGTGAAACTGGAGCGAGTGAAGAACCACCTGAACCTGACTGTGGACTACACCACCCACCTGGTCCACCTGCCCAACCAGCTGAGCCACTGGGACGTGCACCAGGTAACGATGGATGGTCCGATAGAGAGGGAAGGAACCAGGGTAAAAGAGAGGTTTCTTATTGATTTCAGACCTACATACAGTTTATGTGGTGTCATTCAATACATTAAAGGTGAGGTCTGCAGCTTAAAGTGTACAGCGGCCCCTTGTTATAGAGAGAGACCATAGAAGGATCAAAGAGAGAGAGTGTAGAGAGAGTGTAGAGAGAGAAGAGAGCAGAGAAAGACCAGAGAGAGAGGAGAGAGAGAAGAGAGCAGAGAAGGACCAGAGAGAGAGGAGAGAGAGAGCAGAGAAGGACCAGAGAGAGAGGAGAGACAGACCAGGGAGATACATTAGATATACCATAGAGAGAGACCAGAGAGAGGGACTAAAGACAGAGACCAAAGAGAGACTACTGAGAGACCAGAGAGGGTCCAGAGAGATGAGAGAGAGAGTAGAGAGAGAGACCAGAGAATGACCAGAGAAACCAGGGAGAGTCCAGAGAGAGACCATAGAAAGGCCAAAGAGAGAGACCAAGGAGAGACCAAACAGAGAGACCAGAGAGAGACCAAATGTGACTGAAGCCAATTTATACATGCGTGTGAAATTTAGTGATGGGACCAAACTGTTTTGAGATCGAGGAACTAGTTTAATGGATTTTTAAGCATTGTTAGTTTTTGTGTGGCTTGAAAGTTAGATACCTGAGCTTTAAATGACTGTCTGACCATGTGGCTGTGATCGCAGGTTAGCGTGGGGTCCACTCTGGCTTTCGGACTTCAGGGACCGGTTCTGTCCAGCAAGAATCTGAGCGGCTGTCTGGAGAACCTCCTCTACAACAGCCTCAACCTCATCGAGCTGGCCAAGAAGACTAACCCCCAGGTCTCCGTGATCGTGAGTACACCACACAGTTTGGGGAGTTTGGTTCTCCAGTCCTAGACCAAGTCCAGGTCCAAGTCCAAGTCCTTAGGTGTTAGGTTTAAGAACTGGTGGACCCAAAAATGCAGAAAAAAACAAAATGTATTATTAAATCAAGTCACTGGAGAAAGCTGGGTTCAGGGAAACAAGATGGAATCAGGACCAGGACAGGATCAGGACAGAACCAGGACAGGACTAGGACAGGACCAGGATAGGACTAGGACAGGGCCAGGACAGGACCAGGATGGAACAAAGACAGAGGAAAGTACCAGGATGGGACCAGGTCAGAGGAAAGGACAAGGACAGGACCAGGACGGGACAAGGACAGAGGAAAGAAACAAGACCAGAGATTTAGGGACACATGTTGATTGTGTGTGGTTAGCTCTCATCAGAGGTCCTGGGTTCTAGGTTCTTTTCTCTGTGGATCTACATTTTGTCGCAGATAATAAGAGCAGATCCCTCTCCCAGTATGGGTTTCCGCAAGGTTTCTCACACAAATTCAGAGCAAAAAAAAAAAGTATATTACAAAATCATATCCCTGGAGAAGGCCAGGTTCAGGGAAGCAGGATGGGACCAGGACAGGACCAGGATCAGAACCAGGAAGGGACCAGAACAAAGGAAAGGAACAGAAAGGACACAGGACAGGACTAAGATCAGGACAGGACAGGACCAGGAAGGGACTAGGACAGGTAAAGTGCCAGGACAGGACCAGTGGTTTAGGGGCACTTGTTGATTGGGTCTATCCTGGTCCTGGCTCCTGGGTTCTGGGTTCTTGGGTTCTTTTCTCTGTGAATCTACATTCTGTCGTGGATAATAATAGCGTGTCCCTTTCCCAATATTTTTCCCACTGGGTTTTGAGTGGTTCCTCTCTGATGCAGTAGGGTCTGAGGACAGTGATGATCCTGGACATTTATTAACAATTATGGACAGTGGTCATCCCTCTCTCTATGGACCAGTGACTCGTTTTTTTTGCTTTTACTGTGTTTGGACAGATTCCCTGATTTAGGGCGATACATACTGTAAATACATTTCTGCAGTGGCTACTTTAAGAAATAAGTGAAATAATTGGTTTGGCTGCGAGATGACACTCAGCCGGCTTTGACCTCCCACAGATTAAATCCTGTTTTGACATTCACAGAATAGACTGTATACTGGAGGATAATGCTGGTGGTGGTGTGAACGCGAGCATGTGAGCTTAAGGAGAAGGGAGATTCCAGGCAATTTCACGCTTTGGATCAATATGGAGGAGTAGCCACAACAAAGAGCGTCTAAAAATACAGATTCACTATAGTATCGCTGTCTCCCACCAGCTCTGCTTACAGGAGCCTCATCCAGAGCTGACCTGGAGGGAAAACAACAGTGAGTTATGTTTGGAATGTCTTGAATGTGATCTATGAGGTCATTGATTCTTTGCAGATGCTGTAGTATTATTGTGTCACTCGATATCAACACCATATTCGCACATTTACTCTCACAACTCACCCACACAGACACACACAGGTCCAGGTCAGTAACCACATACTGTAACAAAATATCAACATCTTAACAAAATTAATAGCATAACTCAGTAAGATAATCCTTTCTTTGGTGCCGTGGATTCTGAATGGCCAGGGGCAGACATCTTGGAGAGACCAGGTGTACACATCTTGGAGACCGGGGCAGATATCTTGGAGAGACCTGGGGCAGACATCTTGGAGAGAGACTTGGGGAAGACATCTTGAAGAGACCGGGGCAGACAGTTTGGAGAGACTGGAGCAGACATCTTGGAGAGACCAGGGCAGGCATCTTGGAGAGACCTGGGGCAGACATCTTGGAGAGACCAGGGCAGACATCTTGGTGAGACTGGAGCAGACATCTTGGAGAGACCAGGGCAGACATCTTGGAGAGACCTGGGGCAGACATCTTGGAGAGACCTGGGGAAGACATCTTGGAGAGACCGGGGCAGACATTATGGAGAGACCAGGGGCAGACATCTTGAAGAGACCGGGGCAGACATCTTGGAGAGACTGGAGCAGACATCTTGGAGAGACCAGGGCAGACATCTTGTAGAGACCTGGGGCAGATATCTTGGAGACCGAGGGCAGATATCTTGGAGACCGAGGGCAGACATCTTGGAACTAGGGGCAGACATCTTGGAAAGACCATGGCAGACATCTTGGAGAAACGGGGGGCTTGGTCTTAAGTACAAAGTTTTATCTCTGCTGTTTTTCCGCTTTCACAAACAGAATTCTTATTAAGTTTTGGCTCCAGTTTTCATGGGATGCTGATCCACACTTCCCTGGGAACATCCAGGTGAGACGCTGTGTGCTTCAACTCGTTTGTATTCATTTGCTCTCATCTCAAGAAGTTAGGGCTTTGATCAATAAAAACATCAAGAGTTTGTTTGTTTACAACTTTTAATAGAGCTCCCTGTGGGACTTTGCTTGTTAACCTTCTCAAAGGCTAAATGTTCGACTATTTGTTTTGGAAAGCTGCCTCCTTGTGACTTGAGCAACCTTACAAGCTAGCTAGCAATGATCTCAACAAGAGAGAGACAACTATTTGTAACAATTTTAAGTCAAAAAGCTCAAACACTCTCTCCCATTCATCCACGCTGCCCCCAAACTCTGGAACACTAACTATTCACCTCTCTCTAGTCTCTCTCTCTCTGGTCTTTCTCTGGTCTCTCTCTCTTGTGTCTCTCTCTCTCTGGTCTATCTCTTTCTGGTCTCTCTCTAGTCTATCTCTGGTCTCTCTCTGGTATCTCAATGGTCTCTCAATGGTCTCTCTCTAGTCTCTCTCTCTAGTCTCTCTGTGTGTGAAGACTCAAATCCTACCCTTTTAAAATGGCTTCTTCAATGTAATATTTTAAATGTATTTTATTTTGTATTTGTAATATTTTGTGTGATACTTTTTAAAAAATTGTTTAATGTAAGACATCCTTAAATGTCTTTAAAAGCAGCATTAAAAAGTGTTTTCTTTACTTTTAACCCATAAAAACATTCTATCCCGTTCCAAACTTTGTTCTAAACTCCACACAGAAAAGACCTGGAAGTGGAATGAATCCCGGAACCTTCTTGCTGTGATGCACAATTGCTAATCACTCAGCTAAATCTATCAAATATAAAAATTCAATATCAATCCCTATTTCTGATATAATGTTTCACTATTTTAATTCAGAAAAGTAAACAAAAGAAAGAACTGAACTAAACTCCAACCAGCCATTAACCCAGTGCGATAACATTAGCTTAAAAGTCAAATTATGAAAATCGAAAGTGAACGCTCAAAGTGATGGAGGCCGATACAAACCTGCTCCGTCTGTGTTCGTTAATGTGAGCTTTATGCAAATGGTTGTAATGGACGTGAAGCCGAATCGCCGTCGTTTGGTTTTAATGTTGTTATCATCAGTGTCACGACCGTCAGCATAACCTACGCCACCGCCAGCAACGACATCATCCATTTTACATTTAACTCAGGAGCCGGAAGCGTCAACAGAGAGAGAGAGAGGGGAGGCGAGAGAGAGGGGAGGGGACAAAGGGGGGAGAGGGGGATGGGGGTAGAGGGGAGAGAGAGGGACAGAGAGAAGGAGGGGACAGAGAGAGAGGAGGGGACAGAGGGGGGGAGAGAGAGGGGACAGAGGGGAGAGAGAGGGGACAGAGAGAAGGAGGGGACGGAGGTGAGAGAGAGGGGACAGAGGGGAGAGAGAGGGGGACAGAGAGAAGGAGGGGACGGAGGTGAGAGAGAGGGGACAGAGGGGAGAGAGAGGGGACAGAGAGAAGGAGGGGACGGAGGTGAGAGAGAGGGGACAGAGAGAGAGGGAAGAGAGAGGGAGGGACGGAGGGAGAGAGAGGGGACAGAGAGAAGGAGGGGACGGAGGGAGAGAGAGGGGGACAGAGAGAAGGAGGGGAGGGAGAGAGAGGGACAGAGAGAAGGAGGGGACGGAGGGGAGAGAGAGGGGACAGAGAGAAGGAGGGGACGGAGGGGAGAGAGAGGGGACAGAGAGAAGGAGGGGACGGAGGTGAGAGAGAGGGGACAGAGAGAAGGAGGGGGGAGAGAGGGAGGGGGGACAGAGATAAGGAGGGGACAGAGGGAGAGAGAAGGAGGATACAGATGGTAGAGAGAGAGGAGGGGGGAGAGAGGGGACAGAGGGAAAGAGGTGAGAGATGGAGGGGAAAAAAGGGAGAGGGAGCAGAGAGGGGGGGGGGGAGAGAGGAGATGGGGACACAGGACAGATGTCTTTGTTATTCAGGAATTCTGGTTTTGTATGTAGGGGCTGTAGATAGAATGTAGAATGTTTTTCTCAAAATAATTTGCTCATAATTTGATGAAAGTCTAACAAAGATGGCGCCTCGTACGGTCGACACGGCTCTTTGCTGCTCTCTTTTTCTTTTGTTTTTACTTTTTAACTGCGCATCTGGCTGTTCCTACACCCGTGAGGAACTTATGAACATCCGACCCACCGTTCCCATGGACCTATTGCCTGTTTTCTTGGCATCTGCGGCTGATTTAGTCCATGTTCTAGCCAAAAAAGTGTGGGCCCGTAAAAGGGGAAAGCGCGGAGGCCTGCTCGTGCGTCTTAGGAGGAGAGGAGCGCACGGCTCTCCCCGGCATTTTTCTCTCCAACGTACGCTCACTGGGCAATAAGATGGACGAACTCAGCCTGCTCATGAGAAGAAACAAGGACTTCGCCACATCCTGTGTCCTCTGCTTCACTGAGACCTGGCTAAATGAGCGGATCCCGGACTGCGCTCTGGAGCTGCGGATCGCCATTGTGCGCTCTCAGGGAAGAGCAGAGGCGGTGGGCTGTGTTTCTACGTCAATACAAACTGGTGTAACGACGTGACAGTGATCTCCAAGCACTGTTCTCCTGCTCTGGAATATCTTTTCATTCATTGTAAACCATTTTACTCCCCTCGTGAAATTGTTTCATTCATTCTTGCCTCTGTTTACATACCGCCATGCACGGACGCGCGCGAGGCTCAGCGCGCACTCGCAGAGCAAGTACTGTGTATGGAACGTTTATACCCGGACTCTCTGATTATTATCCTGGGGGATTTTAATAAGGGAAACTTGAGCCAGGAATTACCCAAATACAGACAGTTTATCAAATGCCCGACCAGAGAGGAGAACACTCTGGATCACTGTTACACCACCGTGCGCGGAGCTTTTCGCGCTGTTCCCAAGCCAGCCCTCGGCTTCTCAGATCACTCCATGATACATCTGGTTCCTGCTTACAGACAGAGACTAAAGCTCTCGAAACCTGCAGTGAGGAGCTCCAAAGTGTGGTCTGATGAAGCTGTGGAAGACCTGCGCGCATGCAAGGAATCTACAGACTGGGAGCTTTTCAGAGCTGCCACAGATAGTTTGGATGAATATACGGACACTGTGACGTCATACATTCACTTCTGCGAGGATAGCATCATTCCAACAAGGACCAGGGTCATCTATAACAATGACAAACCCTGGTTCACTGCTAAACTCCGGCAGCTCAGGAAAGCAAAGGAGTCTGCTTTCAGGGAGGGGGACTGCAGCGGCTACAAAGCAGCTAAATATCAGTTCAGGAAAGAACTGAAAGCAGCCAAGTCCCGGCACAGAGAACGACTACAGGAGCAGTTTGGTAACAACGATACTGCTTCTGTCTGGAGGGGCCTACGGGAGATCACCAACTACAAGCCCAAAGCCCCCCTCTGTGCTGATGACCACAAGCTAGCTGACGAACTGAATTTATTTTTCAGTCGCTTTGATGCTGCCCCTGACACCTCTCCCTCCCCCACCCCCCTACTCTAACGACCCACCCATCAGCCCTGCCCCCAGCCTAACAATAGCCTCTAAAGAGATTAAACAACTCTTCTTGAGGCTGCACCCCCGCAAAGCTCCTGGCCCGGACCACGTGTCTCCGGCCACTCTGAGATACTGCGCCAGTGAGCTTACTCCTGTGTTCACTGACATTTTCAACACCTGTTAGTATTAGATAGCAATATGGCCTACGTGCAGGACTGTACAAGGACTCTACAAGGACTCCATGTTATGACTATGATTTGACTGTCTCTTTGTGACACGTATGTCTTTCCATGTGTGACGTGACAATGACTATATAAACTGTGTACTGCCTTTATTCTGTCTGAGAGAAAGAAACAGAGTAAACCAGTGGAACTTGAGAGAAACTTAAATAAACTTCCAGAGTTTGGCACACCACGATCCGTCTCTGTCTGCTAAATCCTAACAGATTTGGTGGAGAATGCGCTGCTCGGTTTGTGCCATTCTCTGGATTGTTTTGAGGGAGTTTGCTCTGTTTCTTTTCCTCGGCGTGAGAGACCGGCATGCTGTGTCTGGGAGCGGAGATTCCAGCAGGCTGGAAGAGCTGTTCCTGGATGCTTCTTGTCGCTTCTGTCACTTTTGTTTTTTAAATTGAATATTCCGACGCGGAAAAGAGGTTGGCAGACCTCTCGGACAGTCCTTGGAACCGGTTTGACAAGAATAAGGTAAGCAGACACCTTTTTATATGTAAAGTCTGCATAATTGGATATTAGCTAAATTTTGGTCTGTTTTTGGGGTCTGTCAAACTCTCTAAATTGTATTTGAGAAGAAGTCTCGGGGTTAGAGTCCCTTTGAGAAGAAGCTTCAGGGTTCGAGTCCCTTTGAGAAAACGTTTTCGGGGTTAAAGTCCCTTTGAGAAAGTCTCGGGGTTAAAGTCCCTTTGAGAAAAGCCTCGGGGTTAAAGTCCCTTTGAGAAGAAGCTTCAGGGTTAAAGTCCCACAGAAGGGTTAGAGTCCCACAGAAGGGTTAGAGTCCCACAGAAGGGTTAGAGTCCCACAGAAGGGTTAGAGTCCCACAGAAGGGTTAGAGTTCCACAGAAGGGTTAGAGTCCCACAGAAGGGTTAGAGTCCCACAGAAGGGTTAAAGTCCCACAGAAGGGTTAGAGTCCCACAGAAGGGTTAGAGTCCCACAGAAGGGTTAGAGTCCCACAGAAGGGTTAGAGTCCCACAGAAGGGTTAAAGTCCCACAGAAGGGTTAGAGTCCCACAGAAGGTTAGAGGCCCACAGAAGGGTTAGAGTCCCACAGAAGGGTTAGAGTCCCACAGAAGGTTAGAGGCCCATAAGAATAGAGAAACCATGGTGTAAACATAAAAGCAATAAAAAGGGAAACGTGTTAAGGAGGCCTTTTGTCACAAAAAGTTTTGTAATTAACCAATTCCAAGCTTGATAAATGACAAAAGTAAAGAAGCAACAATATTTCAGTGATCACGGTTTAAATTACATACAGAAAAAGGGAGTTTTTGTTTTTGGCGTGAACAGAGTTCACCGGAGAATGCAGAGTTTTATCTAAAGTTGAGCTATGAGAGCTTTCGTGAGTTATTTACATTTTTTTTGCCGAGTTTTATCTACAGTTAAGCTATGAGAGGGCTGTATCCAACAGTTGTTTTTGTTTTTTAGAAAGAGATTTTGAGTTTAAATTAGTTTGCTACCTCGATAAAATAGAAGCGTAAACGTTAAAGACAAGAGTGCCTTTTGTTACTAGTGTGGAAAGTGGCCATTTCTAGACTTGGATGACAAAAGTATAAAGAACAACATAAGTTATATTCGCTTAACAAAGTAATCTTGAAAGTTATTCTTCTGTATCTTTCTGCCTGTGTGTGCGCCGCACTATCTGCTGCCGTTGTCAGGGAAACGGACCCCTTCTTCGCTGCTCTGGCTCTGAATCAGAGCAAAGCTACTGCTTTTAGGATTTAGGCTTTTCATAGTTGTTATTCAGTTAAATTTGCGAAATTTGCAATTGAACCTTGTGTTATGACACAGTTAAACGTTTTTAAACACCATTGAGTAAATTGAATTAGTATGTTTTTGAAACCCAAAGATTAGTACAAAAAGCTTTGCTTTTCTTTTTAAATCTGCTGCTTATTTTGTGAGTCCATTATTGTATCTGATATTTCATAGCTGTTTGTGAGAATTTTTTTATGTTTTTATTTTAGTTACAAAAGCCGTTTTTCAAACATTTAAATTAGAATCTGTGTTAAAAGTGATTATTGATTATAGACTTCGTCTAAAAAGAAAGAGGGAATTAGATTAGCTGTAAAAGTATTATTAAGTTAAACTACCCAATTCACCCATTGCAAGCGGTGACGTTTTTGTTTTGACTACACGCCTGACCTTGCTCCTGCTGATGCCACAGCACAGGAGCCTGGTCTAAAATGTGCTCCAATTCATACTGACTTCATTTGAAAAATGCTGCAGTTATTTTAAATTAGTAAAATATATGCTGAGATAAATGCATAGATAATTAAACACAGTACAAAAGTACATAATACATATTTTAAAGTTTGAAGGTTTAAGAGATTTGAGTCTTGTTTTTTTTTAAGAGAGTTTCTGGTGTTAAAAATGTCATCATTAGTAAGATAATAAGTAATCTTTTATTTACATAGCGCATGTGGGAAAACCCAGAGCGCTCCAAAATTGTTTTGACTTTAGGGAGAAAAACAATCTCATTCGCATACTGATATCTATTGTTTTTTTAAATTGGCCGTCTCAAGGATTGTTTTTCAGACTCTGCCACACTGTACAGGGTCACTGCTGGACTGGACACTGAGGGATCAGAACAGTGGCCCAGAGTAGACACCATCCAACCAGCCGCAGATCGTAAAGGCGACATAGCTACCTCCGTGTGCCCCTCCCCCACTACAGACCGATGGTCGTAAGTGGCAGTGAGACCGGGGCCACAAAGTGAGGGTTTCTGTAGGCAGTGGTGGGTGAGTTGTTTTGCAATCTGGAAGTGTGCCCACTTTGCTTGTTTACATCACCACAGTGTGACCTTTGACACCTACAGGTGGTTCGAGGAGTCTGGAGACACAACCCCAAAATTTACACCCTACATACACACACACACACACACACACATACACACATACACTCACACATTCACATTTACATATAGATACATGAAAAAGCAGAACATGAGAAAAAAGCATTTTAAAAGTTTACTCCAATGTAAACACATATTTTTAATTGTCTATCACTTGAATCTTTAGTTGAATCAGTATTTTTTGAGACCAGAAATTTTCATTTGAATTCTATATTGTCATGGACATAATTGACCTCTGTCCTGACACTTTTGATTTGTTGATTTTGTACTGTGTGAAGTAATTACATTGATTAGAATTAGATCTGATAAAAACACAAATTAGAGAAGTAAACTGAATCATTGCGCTTGCTTTTGTCTGAGAGACATTAGCAACAGCAGGAATAGAAATTGTGTTAAAGTAGAATCAAAGTGATTTAACCATAGAGAGTAACCATTGCATAACAAGCTGTGTACAGGAACTGAGACACTGCACCATTGACCAGAAGTGCATCGCAAATGACCTGATGTGCTTCAAGTGAAAAGACTGTATCTGGAGATCCTGATGTGCATCTGGAGAGACCAGAACCATGGCTTGGACCCTACTGATGTCCAAGATGACATCTCTCGAAATATGACCTGACCTGATGGACCAGACTGAGACACCCTCAGAGGACCTGAGGACCCTGAGGATCTGAGGACCTGAGAGAGAAAAAGTATAGAATAATAAAAGTGAAATTAGCTTCTAAATTGAGACTCAGCTCGTTTTTGTCTGTGTTTTGACTGAATCTGCTGAGTTCTTGTGTGTCCAATAGTGTTTGTTTTTATTTTTGATTGTTTTTGATTTGTTTTTGTTTGTTTTTTCCCAGGATAGAGGATAAAATCCACTGATATTAATTTGATGATTATGAGTTTAATGCATACATTTTCTTTGTTTTTAATAATTTTTTAAAGTTTTTTTTAGGATTTTTTTTTTTTTCTTTTTCCACTTTATTGATTGATTGATTTGAGTGATCACATGTGATTATGTGATCAAAGGGGAGGGTGTTAGTATTAGATAGCAATATGGCCTACGTGCAGGACTATACAAGGACTCTACAAGGACTCCATGTTATGACTATAATTTGACTGTCTCTTTGTGACACGTATGTCTTTCCATGTGTGACGTGACAATGACTATATAAACTGTGTACTGCCTTTATTCTGTCTGAGAGAAAGAAACAGAGTAAACCAGTGGAACTTGAGAGAAACTTAAATAAACTTCCAGAGTTTGGCACACCACGATCCGTCTCTGTCTGCTAAATCCTAACACACCTCTCTGCAGTCCTGCCATGTCCCGGCCTGCTTCAAATCCTCCATCATTGTCCCCGTCCCGAAGAAGCCCAGGATCACAGGACTCAACGACTACAGACCTGTAGCACTTACGTCTGTCGTCATGAAGTCATTTGAACGCCTGGTTCTCTCCCATCTCAAGTCCCTCACCTCCCCCCTCCTGGACCCCCTGCAGTTCGCCTACAGAGCCAACAGATCTGTAGACGACGCTTTTAACCTGGCCCTCCACCACATCCTACAGCACCTGGACTCCCCGGGGACCTACGCCAGGGTCCTGTTCGTGGACTTCAGCTCTGCCTTCAACACAATCCTGCCATCCCTGCTCCAGGACAATCTCTCCCAGCTCAACGTGCCCGATTCCACCTGCAGGTGGATCACTGACTTCCTGACGGACAGGAAGCAGCGAGTGCGTCTGGGGAAGAATGTCTCGGACTCTCGGATTATAAATACAGGTGCCCCACAGGTCTGTGTTCTTTCTCCCCTGCTCTTCTCCCTGTACACCAACCACTGCACCTCCAGCCACGACTCCGTGAAGCTGATCAAGTTCGCGGACGACACCCCCCTCATTGGACTCATCTCCAACAACGATGAGTCCGCCTACAGGAGGGAGGTGGACCGGCTGGTGTCCTGGTGCAGTGGTAACAACCTGGAGCTGAACGCCCAGAAGACAGTGGAGATGATTGTGGACTTCAGGAAGAGCACTGTCCTCCCGCCCCCACGTGATGGACTCCCCCATCACCTCTGTGGAGTCCTTCCGTTTCCTGGGCACCACCATCACCCAGGACCTCAAGTGGGAGCCGACCATCAGCTCCCTCATCAAGAAGGCCCAGCAGAGGATGTACTTCCTGCGGCAGCTCAGGAAAGCCAAGCTGCCTGCACAGATGTTGGTGCAGTTCTACACGGCCATCATCGAGTCCATCCTCACCTCCTCCATCACCGTGTGGTTCGCTGGAGCCACAGTCAGGGACAAACCGAAACTACAGAGCATTGTGCGCTCTGCAGAGGAAGTGATCGGCCGCAGCCTTCCATCGCTGCAGGACCTGTACGTCGCCCGAGCTCGAGGCCGGGCTGGTCGTATCACAGCCAACCCCTCTCACCCTGCACATGGACTATTCCAACCCCTCCCCTCAGGCAGGAGACTGCGGTCCATCAGGACTAGAACCTCCCGCCACAAGAACAGTTTCTTCCCCTCTGCTGTTGGACTCTTGAACACTTCTTAACCTGTCCCCCCGCCCTTTATAAAGTCACTTTACTGCCCATCATACGTCACTTTACTTCACTGTTCTGCTGTCACCTTACATTGTGTGCACCATGTGCACTTGTATATTGTAAATAGTAACTGTAACTCTATTTTAAATTTAAATGTATTCCTTTAGGAGTGTTTTTTATTCTTTATTTTTATTATCTCTTTCTGACTGTTGCACTGAGCCAAAGCAATTTCCAAGTCTGTGACCTCCTGTTACTTACGTGGCAATAAAAATGATTCTGATTCTGATTCTGAAAGTAGTGCAGTGTTTTTTCAACTTTTCGTACACAGTGGTCCCTAATCAAGTTCATCTTGTCGTTTTTTTGTGCGCAAATAACTGCTAGAATAAAATAACAGTTACCTTTATTATCCGGATCTTGGTCTCTCTCTCTCTCTAGTCTCTCGCTTCCGTATCCGGTGAGTGTGTTTTGACGGTTTATCCCTCTGCTCTCTTTGCCATTTCTGGTCTCTCTGGTATCTCTCTCTGGTCTCGTGCTGTTGTCTCTCCCTTTGGTCTCTCTCTGGTCTCTCTCTCTCTCGTCTCACTGGTCTCTCTCTAGTATCTTTTTTGCTTCTCTTTTGTCTCGCTCTGGCCTCTCTCTCTGGTCTCTCTCTTTTCTCTTTCTGTCCCTCCACTATCACCTACAGTATGTAACATTATAAATCTCCATGGCAACCATATAATTGCTTGCCCTTCTGTGGTTTATGGATTCCTCTTGCCACATTCATGCAGCAGCAGCAGAGATGGAGGATGCTAATTCCGGGAAGAGGTTTTTCTCTAAGGGGGATTTTACATGAGTGATACATTTTATATAAGCAGGACATGAAAGACCTCGGTTCCCACTTTTAATATGACTTTTTCCACTAAAGCGACTTAAATATATATTAAAAACCCTGACACTTCCTCCTAATGGATAGGCCATCATCATCTAAAAGTAATGATACTTTTCACAAGTATTTCTTTCTCTCTCTCTCTTGTCTCACTGATCTCTTTGTGGTCTCTCTCTCTCTCTCTCTCTCTCTCTTACTCTCTCTCTCGTCTCTTTCTGGTCTCGTTCTTTTATCTCACTGGTCTATCTATGTAAATTGACTTAAATACATATTAAAAATCCTGACACTTTCTCCAAATGGGTCGGCCATCATCATCGTCTAAAAGTAATGAAACTTTCCACAAGAATCTCTTTCTGGTCCCTCTCTAGTCTCTCTCTGGTCTTTCTCTCTGATGTCTTGCTGGTCTCCTTCACTCTCTGGTCTCTCTCACTTGTCTCCCTCTGGTCTCTCTCTGGGCTCTTTCTGGTCATCATATAACTGTATAACGTGACAGTTACCTTCAAGTATAGTCTATTTAAAACTCTGTAAAGCTACTTAAACACATATTAACATTCCTGACACTTTCTCCTAATGTATCGACTGTCATCTAAAAGTAATAGAACTTTCCACCGGTCTCTCATCAGCCTTAAACCCTGCTGCCATCACTTTCACTTCCTGTTGTGTTTGTGGTGTAATTAAAGGCTCGTGTAGCACTGTGACCCTCAGGATGGGGGCACCCTTGGGTGGCCCTGCGTCTCCCTGTCATCAGTATGCTAATGTGCTTTTACTGGTGTCCTCTCTGCTCTCACCTCCATGACATCACTGAGTCAGCTCCCACACTGATCCATATTCATGTGGAGCCTCATCCCAGACACATGGGAACCAAGGGGATCATTGGTCCCTCTCTGGTCCCTCTCTCTGGTCCCTTTCTCTGGTCTCTCTCGGGTCTCTCACTGGTCTTTCTATCCTCACTCTGGTCTCTCCCTCTGTTCTCTCTCTCTGGTCCCTCCCGCTGGTCTCTCTTTGGTCCCTCTCTCTGGTCTCTCTCTGATCCCTCTCTAGTCTCTCTCTGGACTCATCCTAACAGCCGCACATCGAGAAGACTTGTCTTCATTAACATTAGAATCCAGAATATTCTCCATAAAGTGGTGTCTTGCCTAAAGTCCATAGTTTGGCACATTACAGCCACAGCCACCCTACTGTGGCATCTGGTGTTACCACAGGTCTCCCATCTCAGTACTAACCAGGCCCTGCCCCGCTGAGCTACAGAGGACTGGCAGGACCAGGCTTTCACCTGCAGGTGGCGCCACATGGAGACTCACATACTGTTTTTTATAATTAACAATCGCAAAAGGTGCGAATGAAGACGGATTTCCAGAGCTACTTTGTGTAGAATATTAATTTGAGTTTCATGTGTCATAATCTGTCTTTACTGATTCTTTGTTCCGTCTCTGTCTACATCTCTCCACAGTTCTCTCTATCACCTCCTCCTAACTCACTTCTTCTTCTTTAATCAGGGAAACGTCACCTTCTCATGCTCGGAGCCTGCATCCGTTGCCGTGACTTTCGGTGACCCGCTCAGCTTCCTGTCTCTCCCGTTGCCGAGGGCGTTGCCGGGGGCGGGGTCAGGGCTGGTGGCCGTAGAGATGCAGATCCGGACCTGGGACCGTAAGGGGCTCCTGGTGACCTTCGACCTCTCGGAGTTCGGGGTCTGGCTCTACGTGAGCGGGGGCCGGATCAAACTGCTGCTGAGGACGTCACAGCGCCCCCTGCTGGAGCTCAGTGCAGGTGCAGACTGTAGTGTCCTCAGCATCCTTCAATCAACCAATTTTTAAATGTATAGCACATTTCAAACAGCCTGTGCTGACAGTGCTGCACACAATTAAAAACAGCCACTTAAAGAATAAGTATCGACAAATAAAAAACAAAATGTGTCTCATGCTTCTGGTGTTGAAAGACAAAGAGAAACAACAAAGCCACAAAGCCGTCTGTTTTTTAAGTCATAGTATTCCTTTAAACAGCCCTTAAACATGATTTTTAGTTTGGATACTCTCTGAAAGTATTTTTTATTTTTTTTTAAACTATTTTTAGTTTTCATTTTTGATAACTCTACTTTAGAAGGTTGTTGAGCTACATTTAAATGTCTTAATAGTCGAGATATCTATAAATAAAACAATGGTGTAGGTTTGGTTCCAATCTTGGTGGGGACATTCACTACGACCTGAGTCTACACCCATTGACACGGGGTCCAGAGTTTCTCCCCCAGAATTTGTTGTGTAATCACACACTATATTTGCAATAGTGTGTTGCCTTCTATACTAAACTCAGCTGTAGACTGAATGAGAAGCAGTAATAAAAACAGAGGAGAAAATATTGAATTAGAATCTACAGTGAGTAGCTCACTACATTGTTTGACATATACGATCAATCTCTAAAAACAATTCATAGCCCCATGCATACCTACAAAATTCCAACCTCACCTGATGCACTGAAGGGCCTGTTGCTTCTACCTCAACATTCCCTATATTGTTCTCTCTTGGTGGTTGAGTTTCCTATGTATGTTAACAGAAGATTAATCATCACAATTCATAATTTGCTATTACTTGTGCTTTCTCTTACTTACTTTCCAACTGTTAAAAAAGCTCCTGATATGTTTTATCTTTTTTTGTGGAGGTGGCATTTTTTCTAAATTATATAAGAAGGTATAGACAATCAAAAACAGACATTCATATACATGAACTGCAGAATCATTTATATAACTTGGCCAATGTCAAAAGTTACATAGTAGTTCTCAATACAATGAGTTAACAAGAGTTTGGCAATAAGTAACAGTGTGGATTTTTCTATATTGTCTTTTTTTTATTCCACTCTCTACCCAAAAAGGCAAGTAATGACTCACAGGGCTCTCAAGTATGCAAAATAAAAACTTAAATGACCTGTTGTGGTGTGTTTTGCGCACAACCAGCATGCATCGTTAACGCAATGGAAAATTTAGGTATCCGAGCTTTAATTTTGGGAGCGCTGTTTGCGCTTTGGGAAGAGTCAGGGGAGAGACATGTCAGAGACACAGGGGAGAAACGGGGGAGATACGAGGGAGACCCGCACTTGCAACATGGTTCTGTCTGCATATGGTCCGAGCTCGGTACCATGTTAGAGCTGTGCTTTCACTGAGCGCCGCGGCTGTCATTACAAAGCGGCAGCAGCTGCACCAGGACGTGCACATTCGAGTGCATCGCTTGAATGTGCTTAGAGCAAATAACAGCAAGTGCCCGCTGTCACACATTTCACAGAAATTACATTATCAGCAGATAAAGGTTGTAAATTGTGGATCCGTGGAATATTTTCATCCCTAGTTTATCCTGATTCACACAACACACCCACTCATACATTTTGGATAGTAAGAGCACAATAAGTATTTTCTCAGCCTTTCAACCAACCTGTTTCTTTATTGGAGCCAGTTCTGTTCTGTCTCTGTGCCGTGTGAGCTCCTCGGAACATTAAACAGTGCGCTGACAGATTAGAAATAACGTAAGTACTTTGAATGGTAATAGATCTACAGTACTTTCCTCTGATTACTCACGTGCTACAACGCTCAGGGAACGAAAAAAAACCACTTGCTTCACGCTGGCTAACTTTTAAAAATTAAACAGTTGCTCAGTGCTTCAGTTTGGCGCTGAAGAAGACAGCCAATCACTGCAGAGAAAGGAACGGGTCACGTGCTGCTGCTGCTGCTGTTGCTCTGGAGGCGAGGAGGAGGCGCGACGTGTGCACAAACGGAAGACATGTGTCCCGGACCGTCCGGGTCACGGGACATCATGTCATTTTGGTGGGGACTTTTTAGTCCTCACCAAATATTGGTGGGGACATGTCCCCATGGTCCCCACGCAAACCTACGCCCTTGAAATAAAACAAATGAATACGACAGTTAATTGTACCACCTTTAGGTTAGACTCACAGGTCACTGTACGGGTGTAGTGAAGTTAGGAGTGTCTTTAGGGATGTAAATCGGTGACCGTTTAACCGGTGGTTGACCGTCAGAGCGTTAACCGATCAAAGCTGTCGGTTAAAAAAAAGAAAAAGGGGGAGAGGGGAGGTCTCTTCATAACGCTATTTTAAGCCTTATTTTCACGGTGTGACGAGCGGGTCCGTCTCTAGCTGTGTGCGCCCATGCATTAGTAAACTTTGGGCCGACTTTCTTGCCGCACACGCCGCACATGCACGCACACACGCACACGGGCGAGCTCGCACACAGACACAGACACACCCGTTGATACGTAACATCCACACGCATCATCTCTCCCCTCTGTTACCGCCAAAGTTGGACACTGGTGCGGGTCAGAACTACATTGGAGCTTATATTTACACACACACACACACACACATACATATCATATACACACACACACATACATACACACACACCGGTCTGTCGCGCTCCTCTGTGTCACGCAGCCCAAAGGATCCTCGCAAATATGCGGCTCCAGTCGAACCACATGGAACATGTTTGTGCTGATGGTCCTTGGCATCAGCTCCGCACACATCACTTCTTTTTAAACTTTAGCGGAGACCTGCGAGACGCGGCTCGTCACTCGCTGCTCTGACCATGTGAACGAGCCGTCGTTTGCTGCTTTAACTCGCAGCTCAGAAGAATGGGAAGATTAAAAAAGCAGTTCTCTGTGCGCAAGGTGCCGAAGCTATTGCGGGTTTTGGCGACGCTGTCTCGGCTCTGATCCAGTAGAACGCATAGCTGCACTTCAAAGAACTAGGACTATTTTAAACTGCGCGGTTAACCGGTTTCAACCGGTTAATGAGTCTCGGTGGTCGGTCATGAAAATTCATAGATTTTTACATATTTTATTGTGTTGTTGTGTTACTGTATATTGTATATTGTGTATAGTGATTGTAACCTCTTCCACAGGCTCTGGTCTCAGTGACGGTCAGTGGCACTCTGTGAGTCTGAGTCTGGGTCTGGACTCGGTCCAGGTCTCTGTGGATCAGAGTGAAG
The DNA here is from genome assembly GCA_964034765.1 of Knipowitschia caucasica. Lineage (NCBI taxonomy): Eukaryota > Metazoa > Chordata > Actinopteri > Gobiiformes > Gobiidae > Knipowitschia > Knipowitschia caucasica. Next base: position 41,921,986 of record OZ035824.1, on the reverse strand, counting down.
GCTCCACAGCTCACATCACTGCAGCTGTGACTCTGAGCGACAGGACACAGTTGCACTTTGGAGGTGAGGGATACAACACTTTATATACAATAGATTATATATCCAGGACTGAGGCTGTAGACCAGGGGTGTCAAACTCATTTTGGTCCGGGGGCCAAATACAACCTAATTGGATCTCAACTGGGCCGGACCAGAAGATTCTCTACAAAAATACCCAAAAACAGTACAAAGTCCAACTTTTTGACCACATAAACACATTTATTTAAAACTTCCTTTAAAAATCGGTCTAATACTCGCTCAGTTTTAACGGTAAATCTGTTACAAACTTAAATGTAACAGTGAGTTGTTCATAGTGCAAATAATGTTATGTATTTACAATATTTAATTGTTAATGACATTTCACAATATTTATATTCATATTTGTGTGTTAGCTTTGAGTGCAGCTTTGTTTTATTAAGGCTCATTACAAAGAAAACTTGCTCACCAAGGTACAGTAGATAGAAAAAAGCACTTTAATACAGCACCTCAGCTTAACCATCTTCAGTGTGGTAAGGTCCATGGTTATGTTATTATCACATTAACCATCTTCAGTGCGGTAAGGAAGTCCATGGTTATGTTATTATCAGAGAGAAAGCATCAAACTGACCATGATTCAGTTGAAATGAAAAAAAAAACTTCCATAACGTGATCCATTTTTAACTCATTGACTGCCAGCCGTTTTTGATGATTTCACTGATTCTCAAAACCCATAGAATATTATTTCTGTGAAATATGAAACCAGATTCTGAAAGACTGGATTGTCTACTTTCATCAGCAAAAATAAGTTTGTTTCTAGCTGTTTTTATTGTCCTGTTAATCCCCAGTCAAATAGAGGGTCTAAGACAAATACGTCAATGGCAGTCAATGAGTAAACTGCAGCAGTGTCTCTGTGTAAAATACAGTCAAATGTCCAAAAATCATCACCTCCATTTGCGGCTTTGTTACTACACCTGCCTTTACCATCGGTACCAGGCCGAGAGCGCAGAACCAGTCCACTCTGTCCAATGCACCAGAACAAACGCTAACATCTATCTACATATGCAACATCAGTAACATCAGTCTCTCATCAAACATGATGTAAAAGTGTGTGGTTTCTCAGACCATGTCTGCAGCCTGTGTGAGAGTTTGGACAAACTCTGCCTTACTGTGCGGCTGCGATGCTAACGCTATGTTGTTAGCACTCAGTTAGCTTGCCTTTACAGCAGCATCACTAACCACTCGCTCTGGGCACAAACAGACTGCTGCTTTGTAGTTTAAGATCATATCCCTTCAGCGGCTTGTTGCATTCACACTAGGCACCAGTGTTTCATTCACCTCCGCGAACAAATAAGAAATAGTCCACTTTTTTTGAATAACCTGACAATTTGCCTTTTTGACAGAGATATTTTGCTGAGGGTGTCAGTCACAGAACACGCTCTGGTGGGAGCCACTACAGAGGCACTCAACTCGCTGCTGAGCTCAGCGCTGTAGCGCGGAGCGTCGCGGGGCCTTGCGCTGCGGGGCAGATAAAAAAATTTAAAAAATAAGATTGTTTTTATTATCTTTTTACATAAATGAGTTGTGTTAAATTTTTTGGCGGGCCGGATTTGGCCCGCAGGCCGCATGAATAACACCCCAGCTGTAGATCTAGACCGAGGCTCTAGATCCAGACCAAGGCTGTAGATCCAGACCGAGGATATAGATCCAGGACTGAGGCTGTAGATCCAGGCTGTAGATCCAGGACTGAGGCGGTAGATCCAGGACTGAGGCTGTAGATCCAGGCTGTAGATCCAGGACTGAGGCTGTAGATCCAGGCTGTAGATCCAGGACCCACTGCCAAAAGTTATGCAATGAGTTAAAAATTGCTCAAATTTGCCTAAATGTATCTTAATTTGAGCGCATTTTTACTGCTTTGAAACAACATTTAAAAATGGGACAAGAAAAATAATCTAAAAGATGCAAGAATTGTCTCCCTTGGAATGAAAAAAAAAAAAAACAACAGTTCTTGAAATAAGACTAAAATGCTTCTTCCATTGGTAAATCTTATTTTAGGACAGTCGGAATGTACTCCATTTAAGAAAAAAACACTCAATTTAAGCAATTATTACCTCGCCTTTTCTATAGTGAGGCTGTAGATCCAGGACTGATACTTCTCTGTACTGCCTGAAAGTGCTGTTTTAATAGTTCTAAAACTAGTGTCTGAAAAATGAATCCAAGTCAAAGCGTCTCAGTTCAGTCCGACATACGCACGTGAATAACAATTTCCTCAATTTTCAATATAGAAATACATATTCTAAACCCTCGTCACGCGCCACACAGTTCAGTCAAAGTTCACTTTTAGAAAGGATTTAAACCTAAACATTCCTCTCCATCGTCGCTGCGTCTCAAGAGTCACAGGAGGAAGATCAGAGGAAGACTCCGGAGGCTTTAAAGCAGCTCCTCGTCTCATGCAGTCAGATGGAACCAAAACATTTCAAACCTAAAACTGGATTCTTACGATGAGCTGATGAGTCTTTCACTATGGTCTCCCTCTCAGTGGTCTTTTGAAGTTTGAAGATTCTTTGTGCTGTTTTTAAGTCCATTAATCGTCTTGTTTCATTATATTTTTCATATTTGCGCTTCTGTCTTTCAACACTTGACCAAAGGCTCAAACAGCACCAAGTCTTGCCCCATGTGGCTCTGGCTGGAGTTTCTCTTGATGTTAGTGTTTGTTCTGGTCTTTTCGTTCTGTTCTCCTCGTTCTGTTCTCCTCGTTCTGGTCTTCACGTTCTGGTCTTCACGTTCTGGTCTTCACGTTCTGGTCTTCACGTTCTGGTCGTCTGCTCGCATGGATTCTCATTACACAGTAACCACAGCAGCCAGAACACAGCCGAGGGCCACATCTGAATGCTGTGTTAATAAATCATTGATAATTCCATGTAGATGATTTCAGCTCCGCTAAAGTCGTAATGATAGAACCCGCAGCTGCCCTGGAGAATGATGGAAGAGCACTGATCACATGCATTCAATTCATTCCAACGTTCTAAATCATAACAGCAGTCGCCTGGGAGGACTTTTCAAAGTTGTGGATCCGCCAACAACAGATCAGAGAATCAAACTGTTTGAACACAGCATCACAGAGCAGCAGGGAGACAATGATAACAATCACACAGGACCATAGGGAGCAGCATGACCACTGTCCAAACATGTTCCTAAATGTCCTGGATCGTCACTGTCCTTAGACCCTCCCAGTGAAGCCTGACTAGAGGCCACCCACGGTACTGCAGCCTAAATCCACACACTGTGTGTCACTAAATCAGCTCGTCCTCAGAGAAAACTGCAGCCTTCACAGAGGACTGTAGTGTCTTGTTGTCCTGAACTTGTTTCTTTTGATCGGTTTTCTATAGATCCACACTTCAGTGCTACTGCTATAATCAGCAGCTCTCTGATTGGTCAGAACACTTAGTGGTCTCTCTCACGTCTATCTCTCTTTGGTCTCTATCTGGACTCTGAGGTGTCTCTGGTCTCTCTCTCTGGTCTTTCACTAGTCTCTCTCTGGTCTCTCTCTCAGATCCCTGTAGTCTCTCTCTGGTCTTTCACTAGTCTCCCTCTGGTATCTCCCTATTCTCTCACTTTTCTCTCTCTATGTCCTTCTCAGGTCTTTCTGGTCTCTCTCTTGTCTCTCTGATTGGTCAGAACGCTCATGTTTTACAGATGTAGTACCAGTGCTCACCTACTGGAACAAGACCTGGAGAATCAGAGCTAATGTTTGGGACGACCATAGAGCGAGCAGGAGCATAGGCCATTGATATGAATGAGCAGACATCTTGGAGAGACCAGGGGCAGACATCTTGGAGAGACCAGGGGCAGACATGTTGGAGAGACCATGGGCAGACATCTAGGAGAAACCAAAGGCAGACATCTTGGAGAGACCAGGGGCAGACATGTTGGAGAGACCAGGGACAGACATCTTGGAAAAACCTGAGGCAGACATCTTGCAGTACAGATTTGAATCCCATGTTATTTAGTCACAGACAAAGTGAGAGAAGTTTTATACCTGAGGACACGACAATAGAATGTCCTTGCTCACAGAGTGGATAAAAATATAAACCACCCCCCTGACAACAATACTTGCGATACAGCGAGTTCACACTTCTGGCATTTCCTTCCACATCTGAAAAAACTCTGTCTTTTAATTACCGCCGCTGTCAGTACAGTGTTAGCCCACGTCTTTGGCAAAAACCTCCCTTTGAGGCTCCTGAAAGTGAAGCCGTGTCATCTGCCTCTGCACTCTCTCGGCCTGGGAGGCTCTACACTTGCTGTAATTGGAGCGAACTGCAGCTGGGAGCGATACAACCCAGCTCCATCTCCGCCTCAGCATCCAACCAGGACCGGCCCGAACTAGGACAGGCTCCAACCGACAGGGGAGGGGAGAAAGCAGGAGAGAAATCCACACTCAGCATCACAGAGCAACAGGGAGACAGGCCCACGGAGCAACAAAACCTCTATTAGAGCTACAACAGGCGGCAATTAAAACGTCCCCGCTAGCACATACATGTAGAGAGGAGAGTGGAGCCAAAACATTATGACTACCATCTTTGCGAGCCTCTACAATGCACAAAGATTCTCAACGACGTATGTATTGCAATGTGCCAGACTTTTATTATTATTTTTATCATTGGTTTTCTAATAATCCACACTTTAGTGCCACACACTCAAATCACTCTCTGAGAAGCTGTTCTGATTGGTCAGAACGCTCACATGTCTCACTCTGGTCTCTCTCTCTCTGGTCACTCCCTCTGGTCTCTCTCTCTGGTCTCTGTCTCTGGGTTCTCTCTCCGGTTTCTCTTTGGTCTCTCTCTCTGGTCACTCCCTCTGGTCTCTCTCTCTGGTCTCTGTCTCTGGGTTCTCTCTATGGTCTCTATATCGTCTCTTTCTGGTCTCTCCCAGGTCTCTCTTTGGTCTCTGTCCCTGATCTCCCTCTGGTCTCACCCCGGTTTCTGTCTCTGGTCTCTCTCTGTTCTCGTTTTGGTTTCTCCCGAGTCTAGTTTCTGTCTCTGGTTTCTCACTCCTATATCTCTCTCTGATCTCTCTTTCTGGTCTCTGCCTCTGGTCTCTCTCTGGACTATCTTTGGTCTTTCTGGTCTCTGTCTCTCTGGTCTCTCTCTGGCCTCTCTCTCATGAATCTATCTCTGGTCTCTCTTCTTGGGCTCTCCCTCTGTTATTTGTATCTGGTCTCTCTCTCTCTCTCTCTCTCTCTCTCTCTGGTACAATGCATTAGGATTAACAAAGCATAGACACAGTATTGCAACGCACCAGATGCTTGACAAGGTAATCTCGTTATGATGTAATGAGATAATTGCAGATGCCACATGCAGAGCTGCCTTGTTACATCACACGTGTTTGATAAAAGAGGAAATTGAAAGAAATTAAAAAACGCAATGTGATTCAAGACTTAATCCTAATCTTAACTAAGAAAGGATTTTCGCAGTTTAAGATTATAGTGTGTGTTGTAGAATCATTATAATTTTCAACACATACTTTTATACAGGCCAATACTTCGGGCACAAACATGTTACTCTCTTCTGTATCTGTCCTGAGAGATACCAGATGACCAGAGATAGAGAGAGATCAGAGAGAGAAAGACCAGAGAGAGAAACCAGAGTGAGCGGGACAAGAGAGAGAGGGAGGGACCAGAGAGAAAGACCAGAGTGAGAGGGACCACAGAGAGGGACCACAGAGAGGGACCAGGGAGAAAGAGGTACCAGAGAGACACAGAGCGACCAGTGAGAGAAAAAAGAGAGAAAGAGAGACCAGACTGAGAGGGACCAGAGAGAGAGAGGCGAGATAGAGAGACCAGAGAGAGTCAAAATATGCATGTGCAACACTTTTGCTTGCACCAAACTGTTTTGAGAGGATCTATCTTCATATATATCTACATTCCCTCCTTAAATCTTCCTTCAACAAAACAGAAAAAATGCGTAATTTTTTGGGGCCATCGGTCAGAGTTCTGCTGCTGTGATAACGAGACCGCGGCAGATGCCAGTTCTGGACTCGCTGATCTTTTTTTGGCACCCAGATCCTCATTGTGTGGAAATGGCACGACACAAGATACTGCTGCAGTGAGAGAGGAACGAGGAGAAGATTTTGGTATATTAGATTTCTATTCACCAGAGAGAGAGAGACCGGAGAGAGAGAGACCAGAGGGAGAGAGACCAGAGAGAGAGAGAGAGGAGAGAGAGAAACCAGAGAGAGAGAGACCGGAGAGAGAGAGACCAGAGAGAGAGAGACCGGAGAAAGAGAGACCAGAGAGAGAGAGAGAGAGGAGAGAGAGACCAGAGAGAGAGAGATACCGGAGAGAGAGACAGGAGAGAGAGAGAGACCAGAGAGAGAGAAAGAGAGACTGGAGAGAGAGACCAGAGAGACCGGAGGGAGACCAGAGGGAGACCAGAAAGAGACCAGAGAGAGAGAGACAGGAGGGATACCAGAGAAAGAGAGAGACCGGAAAAAGAGATAGGGAGTCTATAGAGAGAGAGAGAGAAAGAGAGACAAGTGACAAAAAGCACTTTACAATGTTTGAGAGTGATGATAGAAGCTAGAAGTGTGTCAAACCAGAAAATCGGAGACTGAGACTTAAGAGTGAGAATCTATTTCTCTGGTCCGCCTCCCTCGGGTCTCTTTCTGGTCTCTCTCTGGTATCTCTGTGGTCTCGCTCTCTCTGGCTTGAGTCCTGGTTTTGATTCCACTTTCAGGCCTTTCTATGTGGAGTTTGCACGTTCTCTTCCTCTTTACGTAGGCTTTCTCCAGGTGCTCCGGTTTCCCCCACCACTATACACATGTACAATAGCTCTGAATTGTAACGCGAGAGTGAACGTGTGGTGATCATTGTCAGTGTGTTTGGGGTCCCCGTCGGGTTCTTGTGTTTGTATTAGGGGATAGAGAGACCAGAGAGAGAGGCCAAAGAGAGGGCGACCAGAGAGAGACCAGAAGAAGAGAGAGAAACTAGATAGAAGGAACAGAGAGAGACCACATAGGGAGACCGGATAGACAGAGAGACCAGAGAGAGACCATGAACTAATTGTATATTTAATTGACTTTTAAATGCATTTTGATCTGTGTTTTTTAATTGCTCTTGTGAAGTACTTTGAAATGCCTTGTAAACAAATTCTACTATACAAATAAATGATTGATTGATAAAGAGACCAGAGAGGGAGACCCGAGTGCTGGTTTTGTTTCCACCACCAGGCCTTTCTGTGTGGAGTTTGCATATGCTCCTCCTGTCTGCTTAGGCTTTCCCCAGGTGCTAGGGTTTCCTCTACCACTCAAAACATGAAACCGGAGCACCTGAAGGAAACCCACGCACACACAGGGAGAACATGCAAACTCCACACAGAAAGGCCTGGAGGTGGACTCGAACCCAGGACTCAGGCACCAACTGGTTTCAACATATACAGACTCAGTGATGTTTTATACAGTACTTCTATGGATAGTTGCTTGGTTCACACTCGGCAGTCTGGGTGCAGTGTCTTGCCTAAGGATACAATGGCAGTGTTTTATCAGTTTGGACGTTTGCCTGGAGGTTGTGATGAAGTAATTTAGCTGAAACCACTGAACAAAGTCACACAGAGCTGTCAGGAGCCACACAGACGTCAGTATCGGGTGGAAATGTGCAGCAGAGTGACGCAAAACAGGGACAAAAACATGAAATGAAGGCGTTTGAAGTTTAAATGTTATCTTTGTTGAGACTCGAAGATAACAGGACAATATTAAACTCTTCTAGAGTGTGCACTTTGGGAACTTGTCTTAAAGAGACTGAAATAAAGTCGTTTAAAGTTATTATAAACAGATTTTTTTTGCCCGAATCTTCAACCTGACCTTATTTGGTGATCTGCAAACTCCAGCTGACAATGAAAGAAAAAATATTAACTCTGTCTGTAATTTGTGACCACAATTTTTCTACAGGTCTAACCAGGTCTAAATTAGGTCTAAACCAGGACTGAACAAGGTCTAAACTACTGTAGTAATAAATAGGTCTAAACTCGGACTTTATAAGGGCTGAACCAGGACTAAACATGGTCTCCAACAGGTCTAAACCAAACCTTAACCAGTACTAAACCAGGTCTAAACCAGGTCTAAATTAGCTCTAAACCAGGACTGAACCAGGACAAAAAAACTAGGTCTAAATCAGGTGAAAACGTTATTTTTTAAATTTTTATTGTGAAATACTATGCAAGCCACTGTGAAAACCCTTGTGGATTAATAAAGTCTGCCTAAGTCTAAGTGTCTAAGTCTAAGTCTTAACCAGGACTGAACCAATAACAGCTCTTATCCATAAGCTGTTATTGCATTTTAACAAACCAGCAGGACTGAGGTTCAAAGCTCTGAACTGATACATGTGTGTAGGAGCTGAAGTTGGCTGGATGACAGCACACACATGGCCAAACCCTCCTAAGTGCTGAACTCCACCGGGCGCGTCTCCGTTTACTCGCGTTGGCTGCTGCCCGTCAGACATCCGTAAAACGGAACAGTGTCCACACCGGCTTCAGCAGCGTGCAGCTCTGGCTGTGGGTTTATTAGCACCCGTGTGGCTTTGTTTTAGATAGAAGAAGCGGTGTGTGATGTGCATGAGCTGTGGCTATGATCTACGCAAAGCACGACATAATGAAGCATCGCGGACGAGGATGGATGAGGCAAAACTTAAGCAATTGGTAAAAGGGGAGAGAGAAAAGAGAAAAGAACTCCAAATATTTCAGTGTTGTTGTGAGATCTGTCTCTCATAAGTGCAGTAGCACTGTGTGTGTGTGTGTGTGTGTGTGTGTGTGTGTGTGTGTGTGTGTGTGTGTGTGTGTGTGTGTGTGTGCGTGTGCGTGTGCGTGTGCGTGTGCGTGCGCGCGCAGCGGTGAGAAGAGAGCGCCTTGGAGGTAGACGGGGACAGAGCGAGAGAAAAAAGAGAGAGAGTTTAGCGTATTAACATTACGCAAAAAATAAATTATTGAAACAATTATTTCAATTTAATACATGAAAAGAATTACACACATTTGTTAATAATCATTGTCATTAACAAACACTTATAACCAGGACCACAGCATATATCAATACATGTTTAATAATGTGGTAAACATTTTTCTCAGGCTTCATTTTTTGCACATGGATTTATGAAAGTAAATATTATATTATGTATATGACTGCGGCTCCAGATCTCTGCCGCAGCACTGAGGGAGGTTATCTATGCTATCTCTGTATAAACTGGGGAGGGGTCAGGGGCCTGATTGGGAAATGTCCAGGAGGCCTCCTAAACAGAGGCCTCTCCACTGGCTCTGATCCACGTGGAGGAGCAGTGGCTCTACTCCGAGCTCCTCTGTGTGATTGATCTCCTCCCTCAACCCCTCATTACTTATAACAGTCATTAATATCGTTAAATGCATGAATTTTAATAAGTGTTTCCTGCAGACTTTGAGCTTTAAAATGAGGTATAACATATTCTACATCTGTAGTTTACTCCCATATTATCCGGATCGCTCTTTAGATCTAGGAGCTTCTCCAAGGAGTGGTGTGTGTGCTGTGAGGGCTTTTGTTGTCTGTTTTGCTTCCAACTTTGTCACTCTGTGTAGCTCTGTGTAGCTGTTTCCCAGGGAGGGTGAGGGTGAGGGTGAGGGTGAGGGTGAGGCTGAGGGTGAGGGTCAGGGGACGTTTGGCCATGTGCTGCTGTGATGTCATTTGTTCCCCTTGTTCTCTCTGCAGGCTGCCCGTCAGAGCAGAGCGCTCCCCAGTGCTCGAACCCCTTCGGTGCGTTCCAGGGCTGCATGCGTCTGCTGTCGCTGAATGCACAGACCGTGGACCTCATCCAGCTGCAGCAGAGGATCATGGGAAACTACAGCCACCTCCAGATCGACATGTGTGGGATCATCGACCGGTGAGTGAGGAACTGCTGCTAATCACTGAGACCGAAACGAGCCCAAGATGGAGGGAGGGGGCACAGGTCATCAAGCAAAAAACAGTCTGTAGATCCAGGACTGAGGCTGTAGATCCAGGACTGAGACTGTAGATCCAGGACTGAGACTGTAGATCCAGGACTGAGACTGTAGATCCAGGACTGAGACTGTAGATCCAGGACTGAGACTGTAGTTCCAGGACTGAGACTGTAGATCCAGGACTGAGGCTGTAGATCCAGGACTGAGACTGTAGATCCAGGACTGAGGTTGTAGATTCAGGACTGACTCTGTAGGACAAACCAAGTCCATACTGTTGCAGTTTAGGGCTATACACAAATGAATTGAATTGTTTTGAGTTTCTTGCAAGTATTAAATGGTTAAAATCCTTTTTTTATCCTGAAACTATAGAGTTGGTGTGCGTCCTTCTTGACCCAATAGAAGAAAGTTTGATAAATATATTTCACTCTGGCATCATTAAAATAGATGCATAATGATAATTGCATTAGTTCTTACTGTATCTGTGTGACATCTGTGGACTGTTCCCTGAGGCCTCGGTCCTGGAGAGAGGTGTGACACATTCACCACATGCATGAGGAGGTTTTGTCAGCTCTGAACGTCCAGGCGGCACTTGACCCTTAATGGAGGTTCTATTAAAGCTGTGGTGTGTGTCTTCTCCTGCTTTAATGTCACTTAAGCAGAGGATTAGCTCCACATGGCTAATAACAAAGAAACTGCTGACAGTGCAGGTCGCAGAGCAAAGTACGGACATATATTTGAAGTGGAGCAGCTTAAAGACAAACACAAGGATTCACTGCAAAGACCTGCTTCTTCATTAGAGCTGTCCTCTCGAGCAGCGACGGTGACAAGGCTTTGAATATTTAAGAAGAGCGATAACTGGAGAGACACTCCTCACACTGGTATACTGTACTGTTTCCTCCGCTGCAGACGCTGATGTGTGTGGATAAAAAACTTCCTTCAGGACAGACATCAGCGTGAGGCGGTGAACGACGTGAAATCAAACATCTCTCCAACAAACACAGACCCCCGCTGAGCTGTGGTTTAGCAGCCATTTTGTTTTCCAACAAACAGTGATAATTTCAGACCCCGTTTACACAGAGACGCTGCGGCAGTAAAACGGTAGAGTTGGGTTTGTTCCTTTTGTTCACACCATGACGATGTTTCTGGTGAAAACGCAAACCCTGAGAAACGTCCTGCCAGAGCGGAAACAGGAACAGACACACTGTGCAGCTAGTGGGATGAAGAAAAAACATTTGAAATTCGCCTGTCCTACAATGACGTCGGCACTCCCCCCGTCCATGTGGCAGGCGCAGTAGAACAAACATAAACAACAATGGAGGTGGATCAACTAATGCTCTGTGTGCTTCACCGTTACACAGAGGAGGATTCTACTCCTGCGTCCAAACAAAACCACAGCTGTTGTGCAGCTTCCGTTTCACTGCTGTCAAATGCAGAATGTTGATGGTTCTTTGACCTGAGGAGGATGTTGTTGAGGAAATGGTTTTACTGTTGGAGGTCACGCGTCTTGCATTGTAAAGTTCCACTGCCCCCTACTGGCTGGGACACTGTACATTAGTTAGTAGCTAATCTGCAACTCTTGATTCAAATAGAGCACATATTATCTGTTCTTCTGTTGGCAGTACGGTTAGTTTGTTTCAACATGGGGTAGAATAGAGGAGAGAGTCGAGCTGGTGAAATATTAAAGCCACTCGGATGCAAAAACACTGTAGTAAAACTATTAGTTTGAAAGTAGAATTATCAGAATGTATAAAGTTGTGATTTCAGGTTCTTTTTGGATCAGAGAACAATGTTTTATCATTAAAAACTAAACCAGCTTTATTTTTATCTCACGTCTGTTTAAGCGAGAAAGAAACAGCTCTTTCTTCTGTGAGTTTCTACATAAACCTGGCCCCTGGTTTCCTCTAATCCTTTGTTTATTTGGTAATGATTATTGTGGAGTAGAATCTTCGCTCTCGGCTCCAGACAAGACGTGCTCAGGTATTTTAGTCAGATCCTGAACTTCACCTGAAACATCTGTACTCAAAATTACAGACCATAACCAAGAGGATTAATGATCACCAAGAGGCACTTGTGTCATCTCTCTGCTTTTAAGATGATTACCCCCCCCCCCCAAAATGGCAACGCGCCAGCCTCGAGTTGTTGGTAAAATTAGCAGAGGCCAAAAGACACAAAGTTCTGGATCTACAGCCTCAGTCCTGGATCTACAGCCTCAGTCCTGGATCTACAGCCTCAGTCCTGGATCTGCAGTCTCAGTCCTGGATCTACAGCCTCAGTCCTGGATCTACAGCCTCAGCTCCTGGATCTACAGCCTCAGTCCTGGATCTACAGCCTCAGTCCTGGATCTACAGCCTCAGTCCTGGAGTCTACAGCCTCAGTCCTGGATCTACAGCCTCAGTCCTGGATCTGCAGTCTCAGTCCTGGATCTACAGCCTCAGTCCTGGATCTACTGTACTGTCTCAGTCCTGGATCTACAGTTACAGTCTCAGTCCTGGATCCACAGCCCTCAGTCCTGGATCTACCGCCTCAGTCTGGATCTGCAGTCTCAGTCCTGGATCTACAGCCTCAGTCCTGGATCTACAGTCTCAGTCCTGGATCTACAGTACAGTCTCAGTCCTGGATCCACAGCCTCAGTCCTGGATCTACAGCCTCAGTCCTGGATCCACAGCCTCAGTCCTGGATCTACAGCCTGGCTCCTATGTGTTTGTCATTATTGCATTACCTTTGTTTGAACTGTTTGATTCTCTGATCTGTTGTTGTTAAATCCACAACTTTGTGAAGTCCTCTGAGGTGACTGCTGATGTGAATTAGGGCGCTTCACAAATTCATCGACTTGAGTTCATGTATAATTTATTCCTTGTCTAGATTCTATGTGTCTGTTTTTAAGGACAGTGCACAATGCAGACATTAAGCTAAGTAAAAGACAGAGACGTTCTGCGGCAGAGAATATAAATAGCTAAAGTCTCCATCTGCTGTGCCTGCTTACAGAATGCATTATACAAGAAAGAAGGATTATTTATTGATATAGCACATAACATACATGAGCAGCTCCATGTGATGAGCAGAGACACGTTTGAGACGGAAAAAAACGTCCAAACATGGGAGTCTTTTGTTTACTCTTGAATGAGCGCCGCAATTTACAAGAAGAATAATGGGAGAAAGGTGCTTGTCCTACTTTCAGTTTACTTCTTCCTACTCCTTTTCAAATTGTATTCATATATTTTTTTATTATAATGTCCAGTGAGTAATTTATCATTCTAAATAAACTACTACAACAACAACAACCCTAGCCCTGACCCACGCCTTGTCACCCTTTAAAGTTATCTCCTTGATGAAAGCTATGGATTTTTTTCTAAGCTGAAGGGAACTAGTAACACAAATAAGCAGTTTTTATCTAATTTTTTTAGCCTCTATTCAATTATAATTATAGGCCTTTACTAAATGGTTGAGATGCAGTTTCATGGTAGAAGTGCTTCAAGCCGTAGAGGTAGATTTCAGTTCCAAGCTTCAAGTAGAAATAGTGACTCGAAAAGGGAAACCGTTAAAGAGTTAATATGACCTAAAACAACTGACCAATCAGGTGCCTTCTGTACCAAAATTTAGTTTCGGGAAGCGAATAGTACGAGAGTGATTGGACCATTGTTGCTGCTGATTGGCTCTTTGGTCGTTATGTCGTTGCTACCTGTAAATTTAGCTCCAGATTCCGGGCCTTGGAGTCTGTGTGTGTTACTTTGTTTTGGCTTCTTACACTCTGCACTTTCTCTGCAGTCTATGTGTGTGTGTGCGCGTGTGTCTGTGTGGTTCTAAAATTATTATCACTATGCATTATTCATATGAGGTTGTGTTTTAAACTGGACCAAAGCTGAAGCCACAAAAACTCCAAAACACAGTGAAAATATAAGGGGAAATATCACAAATATCACCAAAGCCCCTCTCTCTCTCTGCTGCCTGGCTCTATAGTCCAAACTGTCAAGAGCCTGTAATTCTGACCTCTTTGCTTCTGTCAAAATCTGGACAAGTTAATAATACACCTGTCAGAGTCTGTGCACACCCCAAAACCCACCACCAAGAAGAGAGACTGGGGCCACAGAGAGGTCAGCTTGTGTCCAGATGCCAACACAACTCACCCTCTCCACAAATAAAACCCTGTGTCTCATAAACTAAAAATATTCATCTCCTCCCTGTCTCGCAGGTGTCTCTCTTGTCTTTCTTTGGTCTCTCTCTTTCTCTCTCTCTCTCAAAACCAGGTGCATTTGATGTCTTTGTCAGGATTGTGTTCTGTCTTTAGTCATTTTTCTCGAAGTTTCGCTTAAGGCCTTTTCTGGGATTAATACGAAAAAATGAACTGTGAGAGGGACCATCAGAACAAAGAGCACAGCAGAAGTCTGTACTATGTGTGGACCAGACCAGTATTCTGTGCGATACCATGTGTATAGGTCCAGGGGGAGTTGGTTGATTCCACCTGTCAATTTGGTTGATTCCACCTGTCAATTCGGAAATTTGTTATACAATAAAAGACACATACAGTATGTTGTGTCTCATTGAAATATGCAGAAAATGAATTTAAAAAAAAAAATGTATATAAAAGTGTTGATTTACTTTAAAAAACGAAATTGAAACAGAAACAGAATGTGTGCAAGAATCCAGAGGCCACAGAGACACAAATGACCAGGAAAAATGCCTTCCTCCTCTCTCCCTTTCTCTCTCTCTGTCTCTTTCTCTCTCCCTCTCAGGTCAGAGTGGACACAAACACATGCAGGAGCTGCCAGCCTCATCAGTGTTTTTGGCTTCTCTCCTCTGTCTGTGCTTAGGGACAGTCAGCTCTGAATTACTGCTAATTATCGCCTCTGACTAACTCCAGTTGTGGAACCTTTAGGACTGTCTCTCTCTGGTCTCACTTTGGTCTCTTCCTAGCCTCTCTCTGGTCTCTCTCCCCAGCCGCTCTCTGGTCTCTCTCCCTGGTCTCTCTCTGGTCACTCTCTGGTCTCTCTCTGGTCTCTGTCTCTTGTCTCTCTCTTTTTGGTGAAAAAAAAATAAAAATCTAAACACGGGTGTGCCCAGACAACCATCGCCCAAAAAACATTTCCCTAAACAGAAAGGTTCCTACTTAAACAAATGAACCTTAATGTCACTATGTTTATGTGAGCCGCAATCTTCACAAATTGCCCTGATATTAGTTGAAAACCCGATTCCAAAGTTTCCTAGTGAAACTTTAAAACCTAGATTTACCTCGTCCTGTATTTCTTCTCACCTCCTGCAGAATTGGAAAGTGCTTCTGTGCTAATGCTATCTACAGCAACACATTTAAAAGTTTGCAGCTAACTCTTCTTGGGGACAAACCTGGGTGTGCAGGGACGAACCGGGGAATTTATCTCCCTGTCTGCGCTCACAATGAAGACAAAGTACACAGCATAAACAAAGTGCGTCAGGGCCCTGCTAAAGAAGCCAGAGACGCATGCTGTCCGTTCACACAAATATCAGGGCTGCACTGTCATCTGAGAGTTTAATAAAGACGTATAGAGAGGAAGAGTTCAGGTGAGAGCTTTGCATTCAGGCTGATTCTGTGCTGCTTTAGAAACACTGGGGCTTGGCTGAGGCTTAAATCTTCTGTGCGGGAATAAGTGATGGTGTTTTGCAGTTTAATAAAGTTATATTTCCAGCCGGACCACAGAGTCTTCTAAACCGGAAGCATGAAAGAAATCCTCCCATTCTCAAGCGGAGGATTAGCTTCAAAACACTGCAACTGTGTCTAAATCCGTGTGGTTTAGAGCTTTCTCTGATCTTGGGGTTTATACTGTGATATTGTCTTAGTAAATCCAGATATGAGCTATGTAAGGAATGACCAATCAGGAGCCTTTGATGCCTCCGACAGGGAAACTCCAGGGTACCTTACCAACTATCTTAGCAACATGCCTGCCTCTGTTACCAATGTCCGTAACTGTTCTCTCTCTGGTCTCTCTCCGGTCTCTCTCTGGTTTTATCTCTGGTCTCTATTTGGTCTCTCTCCCTGCTCTCTGATCTCTGTCTTCTTGGTCTCTCTCTGATCTCTCTCACGTCTGCAGTCATGAGTTTAGGTGGTCAGAAAAGTGTAGTGTTTTACTGAACTGAGAGGATTTACATTATTGTGGCTTATTATAAGAACATATCACCCCTGCAATGAACCAGGGACCTGCGTATAAGGAAATTGGTTCCAGCTTATGTTCAAACCATCTTATTTTGCATGAAGACTAACACTATAGTGATGTCACACTCTCTCAGTCGACTCCTATGAAGTCTATATCAACACCTGTGATATTTTTTTAAAACTAAGTTGCTGTTTAAACAGAGACGCTGCAACAGTAAAACGCTAGAGTTTATATCAGATTGGCCTTTCGTTCACATAAAGACGGTGTTTCAGGTGAAAACAAAAGCGTTGAGAAACAGCCTCAGAGTGGAACAGAACAGATACACTGCACAGCGGGTGTTGTTTCACAGCACTGTGAAGAAAAGGTGTGAATCCTCTGCTGCTATGACCTCACCATAGGTCATAGCAACAGAGGAGGTCCTCTCCTGCATTTGAGAGGAAACACTCAGAAACCCAGTGAGAGGGATCTGCTCCCACAGACGGACAGACTGTAGATCAACATAGAAACCAGGACCTTCTTACTGCACGACGAAAGCAATAAATACAAGCAACAAGTGTCCCTAAACTTCCATTTGAACCTTAACTCTCAGAGCAGAGGCCTTTGACTTGACCCAAACTCCCCAAACAAAAGCCTGTAGTGTACTCACGATGACAGAGACCTGGTTGGTCTTCTTGGCTCCATGAGGTTGAGGTTGTTGTAGAGGAGGTTCTCAGCCGATCGGGTTCCTGCTGGACAGAACCGTGCCACTGAAGTCCAAGAGCCACTGGTCCATAGGGAGGCATCACCACCACCTACCTTGATCTAGGTTAAAAACTGAGGAAATGTTTTGCATCAACCACATTCATAATCCAATAACAGTCTTTCCATTTCCACTTTGGCACTCATTTGTTCATTTCCACTGTGCAGGAAACACAATAAAAGAAAACAAACTTGTGCCTTGTTTAAGAGCTGGTAACACAACACCAGAACAAAGTTTTAATGAACCCCCTGTGGAAACAGTGAAATGAGTGGAGCAGGTTTGGCATTAGCTTCGAAACACATCGTTTAGTTGTAATATCCCCGGTTGGATGTCGGTCTCAGCGTTAATGCAGAGCTAGAAGTCATTAGGAGCTTTTGCTGCATCGATTCTGTACACGGTCCCTGTTTAATATCGGATCAATTGCTGCTGTGCTTCAGAATCTGAAATGTCACATGAGCCTTTGAGCTCTCTGTACTCTATATGTATGTAGGTAGAAGTACCAGTATAATATGAGTTTGTAGAGTGGTGGTGGTTGTGGGCGTGGGACTCAGGGGATTCTGGGAAACAATCAGAGGCTTCGAATCTGACTGAGAAAGCTTTAAACACTAATGAGAGAGTGAGAGGTGTAATGGAGGCAGCTTGTTTTCAATTTAAACCAAAGTGAAGATGAAGGATCGCCATGTTTTAGTCCAAACTTTATGGTAAGAGGTCGACTTTAGTTCAGTTTTTAGTTATGGTTCTTTATGGCAACTTTAGTTCAGACTTGTAGTATTTTTACAGGGACAGTGTGCTATTGAGCCAATAGGAGAGATGCACTGTACCTGGTTGTAGCAGCAGAGCTAGTTTACAGCAGTAGTTCCCAAGCAGGTTGTTGTAAAACTGTAAAACACGTGTGTGTGCGTTACTAAGTGCCTCACTTGTGTGTGTGTGTGTGTGTGTGTAAGTTACTATTTACCTCAGGCGTGTGTCCCTGTGTGCAGGTGTGTGTGTGTGGGACTATTGTGCCTCATGTGTGTGTCTGTGTGTGCAGGTGTTCTCCCAGTCTGTGTGAACACGGATCCCTCTGCACTCAGACCTGGAGCAGCTTCCACTGTAACTGTTCAGAAAGTGGATACACCGGCGCCACCTGCTTCAGCTGTGAGTACTGTACCACACAGAGACAGCATACAGAGTGTGTCATCACCACCATGTGACATCACCACAGTGTAACCCTATCAATGTAATCATTGATCAATATTATATTAGCCCCTTTCCACTGATTGGCCTGATCACAAGATCAGGAATATAACGTCCGGGTTGCCCAGGTAACTCCTCCACTCTCTCTGTGCTGTGGCAGCAGCGCTAAGCTTCAAACCGAGTGGCTACAACCTGACTCATTTTACTAATCGGACCACTTCTAGATACCTATCTTCAATAATATTTTGCGTTTGGATCTGTGTTTTTGACTGTTTAAAATGTAAATATAGAGTGGTTAGCCGCTACAGTTTGCCGTCGTACGAAACTCAGCCAGGAAAGCTGTTACAGTAGTTTTGCTTTGTAATGAAAATTAACATGAGAAAAGTTTATGAATGAAACACCTTTTTAATTAACATGAATGGGTTTCCATTAATTCGGTAGGCACGGATGACCTCTTTGTGTTTGAATTTTGTTTTAAAGTAACTTTGTTTTGAGTTGGCAGCGTTTTGTTATGATTAAGGCCCATGCTAGTGCAGCTGTTAATTTGATGAGCTAGCTATATGGTTTCCTCCCTCTGAACATGAACTCACTGCACTCACAGTCCATAGCCTTTCCTCCTTCTCCCCTCTGAGACCACCAAACTCCTCTCAACCATGAAATCTTCCAACTGCCAGCTTGACCCAATCCCATCACCCCTCCTCAAATCCTGTCAACCAACTCTCATCCCTCTCATCACCAGCATCATCAACTCTTCCTTTACCTCTGGATCTGTCCCTTCCTCACTCAAACTAGCTTCCATCACAACCCTCCTAAAAAAAAACCGGCCTTAACCCTGACAACCTAGACAACTTACGACCCATCTCAAATCTCCCATCACTGTCAAAAATCCTGGAACGTGCTGTCATCACTCAACTCCACCAACATCTCCACTCCTTCCATCTTGTCAAAACATTTCAATCCAAATTCCGTTCACACCACAGCACAGAAACAGCAATTCTTAAAGTCACAAATTACCTCCTCACCGCCAACTCTGGTTCCATATCCATCCTCCTCCTCAACCTCTCCGCTGCATATGACACTAGACCATTCCTCTTTCACCATCTACAATCAACTGACATTTCCGGCACAGCATGGTGTCCCCCAAGGTTCTGTGCTCGGCCCTCTCCTCTTCACTATATACATGCTTCCCCTCGGTCAGATCATCCACCACCACGGACTCCACTTCCACTGTTACGCCGACGACACTCAACTCTACATCTCCAACTAATCCATCGCCCCGGTCATCCTCTCCCTCATCTCAACATGAAAACCTGGATGGATAATAATAACTTTAACAGCAAAAAAACATAACTCTTTATCATTGGCCCCAAATCTCTCCTGCCCTCTGTCCAGAACTTTACCCTCCTCATTGACGGCCACAATGTCACCCCCTCACCCTCTGTGCGCAACCCTCTAATACCAAACACATCACCAAAACATCCTTCTTCCATTTCCTGCCTCTGCCCTCCCTGACCCAGTCAACAACCGAAATTCTCATCAACGTGTTATTCCACTCTGACAAGGGGCCGCAGGCGCTCCCTGTTAACTGACGTATTTAAACACAATACTGTTACATTAACTTTTGTCTATGTATTTAGACAATGGCAAATATTTGTGTTATATTTCTGCAATACCTCCTCCTCGCCGCCGACTCTGGTTCCTTATTCATCCTCCTCCTCGACCTCTTAGCTGCATATGACACTACAGACCATTCCATCCTCCTCCACCGTCTGCAATCCATTGGCATTTCTGGCACATTACCCCTCTGGTTCACCTCTTACCTTTGCGATCGTCTCCACTTTGTCTCTGTCAACAACTGCAACGCCCACACTTCCGTGCTTGGCCCTCTCCTCTTCACCATCTTCATGCTTCCCCTCATTCCAGATCATCCGCCACTATGGACTCCTTTTTCACTGTTATGCCAATGACACTCAACTTTTCACCAAATCCATTTCCCCGGTCATCCTCTCCACCATCACTAATTGCATCTCCGACATTACAACCTGGATGGACAATAACCTTCTTAAACTAAACAGCAACAAAACAGAACTCCTCATCATCAGCCCCAAATCCCAAAACCCTCGGGAACTCACTCCCACTGCCATTAGAAACTCTGACTCACCACCAAACTTTAAATCTGTACTGAAAATCCATCCGTTCAAACAAACTTTTCCGTAAACCTCCTTTTTATTATCTTTTTATTTTATTCCCCATGTGAAGCGTCTTTGAGTGTCCAACAAAAGCGCTATTCAAGTTTGATGTATTATTGATTGACTGCGGAACCTTCCGCAGTCAACCATTGGTTTTGTATTTCTTTATTCCGTCATTTTTTTTGACACGTTTCACAGCTTTCACATTTTCAACAATTTCCACAAGTTATACATCAAAACGTTCCACATGTTTGGGAGATTATTGCTATTACTTTTGGGACTTCAGCGATTTCCGGTTTTTCCGCAATCGGACAAAAATCTGCATTGAGAATTCTGCAATGCATTTTAATAGGCCCATGCATTTTAATAGGACTTCAGCTCTTTCAGACATTTCTACAGTTTCAATGATTCAACAGTTTCAAGGATTCAACAGTTTCAAGGATTTCAGCAGTTTCAAGATTTCAAGAGTTTCAAGGACTTCAACAGTTTCAAGGACTTCAGCAGTTTCAAGGACTTCAGCAGTTTCAAGGACTTCAGCAGTTTCAAGGACTTCAGTGTAATCATGCAACCTAATAGGGATTTTTCCATGTAAACCAGTATAATGCAACTTAATAGGGATTTTTCCATGTAAACCAGTATAATGCAACTTAATAGGGTTTTTTCATGTAAACCAGTATAATGCAACTTAATAGGGTTTTTTTTCATGTAAACCAGTATAATGCAACTTAATGGGGATTTTTCCATGTAAACCAGTATAATGCAACTTAATAGGGGTTTTTACATGTAAACCAGTATAATGCAACTTAATAGGGTTTTTTCCATGTAAACCAGTATAATGCAACTTAATAGGGTTTTTTCCATGTAGTAAACCCAGTACAATGCAACTTAATAGGGATTTTTCCATGTAAACCAGTATAATGCAACTTAATGGGGATTTTTCCATGTAAACCAGTATAATGCAACTTAATGGGGATTTTTCCATGTAAACCAGTATTATGCAACTTAATAGGGATTTTTCCATGTAAACCAGTATAATGCAACTTAATAGGGATTTTTCCATGTAAACCAGTATAATGCAACTTAATGGGGATTTTTCCATGTAAACCAGTATTATGCAACTTAATAGGGATTTTTCCATGTAAACCAGTATATACCACCCATACACATCCCAACCACCTTCTAAAACCATTAACAACCCCAACAATACCCAACACTTTTTAAAACCATAACACCCTATCATACACTACCACTTTATATTTCCAAGTCCCACCAGTCACCATCCCACCATCTACACTTCCATTAATCCATACCACCCATACACCAGCCAAATACAATTAATAAACCATAACCCCCTACTCCATCCAACCACTTCAATTAAACCATTTAACCACACCAATTAACTCTTGCAGCTCAATACGATCTTTCAAAACCCCCTTACTCTTTTCACATCTGATTACTTCATATATCTCTTCCTTATCTCTCTCATCTTAGAGATAGAGAGAGATATAGACTCTCTCTCCACCATACGCTTTGATGATACTTATTACCGTCCTCTCTCTCTCTATCGATAAACCAATAACCCCATACCACCACCAACCACCAAACCCCACTAATCTCAGCTTGATAATATCCATAGGCTTTTCCGATCGCTTACATGTAAAAAAAAGCTTTTTGTTTTTTTCCCCCTCCACCGTGTTTATCCACCTCAGTATCAAAAGTGTGTGTGTAAAGAGGGAATCTCGATCGACCCCCCCCGCGGATGGACCCTCATCAATCTCCCATACTTAGATATTTAGAACATTATAACTTTTGGTCTCGGGTACTAATGCATCTATAGTCTATTGAGATTATACTACCCCCTTTTTGACCCCCCCCCCCCCTCCCCCCCCCCCCCCCCCCCCCCCCCCCCTGTTTAAGAATTTTCCTTGTATAAGATGATACATGTAGTGACGGTCTTAATAGAGAGAGATAGGTTATTTTTTTAATTTAATAGGGTTTTTTCATGTATAATGAAACCTAATAGGTTGCATTATACCACCAGACCAAGACCCAAACGAAGACTCAGACCACCACCAGATAATGACCACAGACCAGGTTTCCTTAGTTACAGGAACCAAATTGTTTCAGCGGTGAGGGGATTTTTCAGTTTCAAGGACACTTTCAATACATTCAGTAGTTTCAAGGATTTCAGCTGTTTAAGAATTTAACCAGTTTCAAGGATATCAGGAGGTTCAAGGATTTCAGGAGTTTCCACACTTTCAACAGTTTCCAGGTTTAAAAAAGTTTCAAGGATTTCAGGAGTTTCAATGTTTCAACAGTTTCAAGGATTTCAGGAGTTTAAAGGTTTCAACAATTTCAAGGACTTCAGGAGTTTCAAATATCTATCAAGTATTTTAACAGTTTCAAGGCTTTTTTAAAGGATTTCAAGGATTTTTTTTAGCAGATTTCCAGTGGATGTTGTGGGGGGGTAGGTTGGATAGATTTGTTGGGGGGGTTGAATGGGGGGGGGAAGTGGTATGGGGGGTAAGGAAAAAGATAGAGGAGGTGGGAGGAGTTTTGAGGGTTGGTGTGAGGGGAGAGGGTTAAAGAGGAATAGGGTGTATATAAGGTGAGTAGGGGTGAGAAAGATTTTTATATTAGTTGGTTTTTTGTGTGTGTTTTGGTGGGATGGGGGGGTTGTGTGAGAAAATGAAGTTAGAGAAAATATTAAGTTGTGGGTTTAAGGGTTTAAGTTGTATGAGATTATTGGATTTTGAGTTTTATATATTTTTTGGTTTGAATGGATGGAGTGGTATGATGGTTTATATGTGTGTGTGGTGGTGGGGATTAATGGGGGTTGGGGGTTGAAGGAAGGGGTTATTGGGTTTGTGGTGTAGGGTGTGGTATTTGGGATATGTTTGGTATGGATAGGGGTGTGGAGTGATGGGTTATATTGTGGTTGGGTGTGGGGTGTTGTGTGGGTGGTTTGTGTTGTGTAAGGGGGGGGAAAGGTATTTGGGGTGTTATGGTATGGGGGTTGATAAGAGGATGTTGGGTATTTTAGGGGGGAGGGGTAGTGAAGGGTTGTGTATGTAGGGGAGTTCGGTTGGAAAATGTGTGTGGGGTGGGGGGTGTGGATGGGGATGTGTGGATGTGGTTAGATAGGAGGTTGAGAAAGAGTGGAAGAGAGGTGGAGAGAAATGGAGGTGAGTGAGAGTTGAGAGAGAATTTGAGGGGGATGAATGAGTGTATGAAGGTGTTAGTGAATTGGGGAAGATTATTTTTTATGGTATGGTTGTTGTATTTGTTGTATTTATTGTTGAGTATAGTGGTTAGTATTTATAAGATGGGATGGAGGGGAGAGGAGATGGTTGTTTGTGGGTTTGAGGTGAGAGGGAAGGGGAGAGAGAGGGAGAGAGAGGGGAAGGAGAAGTGAAAAGGATGTGGGGAAGTTAGTTATAGTATAGTGTGTTGTTGTTTGTGAATTGGAGGGAGTTTATAGTGGGTTTAAGGAAGTGGAGGGGGAGATTAGAGATGTTTTTTGTAATGGGGATAGAGGGGGTGGGGGTGGGGGGGTGGGGTAATGGGGGGGGGTTGGGTGGAGGGGGGAGGGGAGGGGTGGGAGGGAAGAGTGGATAGGGGGATGAGGGAGGGGGGTTGGGAATGTATTTGTTGTAGTAATGATTTAGAAATGAAGGTGATAATGAGAATTGTAGAAGAGGGGGGTGTTATTGATTGAAAGAGTTATTTGAAATGGTTGTTTATGGGAAGAGGAGGTAGAAATTTGAAAGAGGAGGATGATTGAGGGGGGTTATAAATGGTGGGTTGGAAATTTGATGGGTGATGTGATGTGGTTGAAAAGGGTGATGAGTTGTGAAGATTTGATTAGTTAGGAGGAGAGTGATGAAAAAATAAAAGGAATGGTGGTTAGAAATTGAATAAGAGGGGGTGGAAGAAGGGAAGGGATAGATAATATAAATGTTAATGATTGGGTGAATAAATGATGAGAAAATGATTTTGGAAATGATGTGTGGGGTAGGAAGGAGAATGAGATGGGGGGTTTGAATTGAGGAAGGAAAGTGGTGGGGTAGATGGGAGTATTATGGAATATGAGTGGAATGAATGATTAAGAAGGAAGGATAAGGGGGGGAGAGTGAATATGATGTATTTTATTTAGTATGAGATGGGGAAGATGGATTGTTGTGAGGTAAAGTGGAGGAATGAAGAGGATGTATGGGTAGGTAGGAGAGATAGATGGAAAGGGGAGGGAGGTGATATGATTAGAAGTAAAAGAGATATTAGTTTATAAAGATATGGTAGTGGAATTAATAGAAAATTTGTAAGAGATTGGATGGTGAGGAGGGAATGATGGTAGTTTAAGAAAAATATGTATGGGAGTAAAAGAGGAGGGGTAGATGGTTATAAGAAGGTTAAGTGAAAAAAGAAAGGGTTGTTGGATAGGTGAGGAATGATGATTAGGATAGGTAGGATAGGGATAGGAGGTATAAGGTATGGGGATAATGGGAAGGGTTGTGGGTATTGTATAGGTTAGGAGTGGGGTTTGGGTTTGGGGTGAAGGTTTGGGGGTTGAGGGTGGGGTGTGAGGGGGAGTAGGGGTGATAGTGAATTTGATTGGGAATTGGAGGGTAATGAAGGGGAAGGTAGGATTGTTTTTGGTGGAGGTGGAGGTGTGGAATAAGGTGGGGAAAGAGAAAAGATATATTGAGAGTGGGGGATGGGTTAAGCAGGAATGTAAGAAGAAGAGGCGAAGTACTCTGAGGGAAAGGAAGTAAGTTAGAAAACAATGAAAATGTATGTAATAAGGTAAACGGTTAAGTCAATGATAGGAAAAAATGCTCGTTCTGTGTGGGAAATTTGTGGGATTATGAGAAGTATTATGAATTGGATATAAGTATGGATCGATATAGTTGGATAATATGGTGTCGGTATGGTTATGATAAGTAAAATGTTTTTGGATGGTTTATTTGGGAATGTTGTGTTGGTGGGGGGGAGAATAAAATGGGGTGATGTTTGTTTATAAATTTAATATGAGGGATAGATATAAGTTTTCTATAATGTGTTATATTGAAATAGGTGGGGTAGCGAGTGTTTGGGGATTTTTGGTTAATAAGATAGCGGATACGGTGAGGTCATGAGGTATGTGTAATTAGGAGTATTATGTAGATAAGGAAAATGGATTAGGAGGGGTTGGGGAGAAGAAAAAAGAGGGTGAAGATGGTAAAATGGAGGGTGTTGAATATTATTTGGTGGTAGGGAAATGTAGGATGAATAAGATAAAAATTTGTAATTAATGGGGATAAGTTATGATATTATTGTGTGTAAATTATGAGGGGGAAAGTGGGATGTTGTGTGTGATATGTTAGGATGATTGGGAATGGGGGTAGGGGGTGAAATGTGGGTGGTGATAGTCTATAGTAAGTGAAAGTGTTATTTGAATAGTTGATTGATGTTAGTTGTTTGTGTTTTTTGTATGGATTAAGGAGTTGTGAAGGGGGGTGGTATGAAAGAATTGTAAGTAGGATATTGGGGTTGTTTTTGTTTTGTGTTGTTTTTGGTGGGGGAAGGTTTTGGGGGGGGGTTAGGTTGGGTGGGGTGGTATGTGGGTTAGGTGGGGGGGTGATTGTGGGAGTTTGATGGGGGTGGGTGGGAAGTAGGGGGGTGGGGGGGAGGTGGTGATGTGGTGGGAGGGGGGGGAGGGGGGTGGTTTGGGTTGGGAGAATGAATGGGGGGTAGGGCGGTGTGGATTGTTGGGTTGTGAGAGAGGTAAGGTTTGGGTGGGGGGGTTTTGGGGAGGGGATTGGGATGTGTATGGTTTTGGGTGGATGTGGGGAGTGTAGGTGAGGGTTGGTGGGTTGATGGTTGTGGGGTGTTGTGGTGTTGGGATTGATAGGTTGGGGGGAGGGGATGGGGGTGTAATGTGTATTTGGGGTGTAGAGAAGATTTGGGATGTGGGGTATAAAGTGGGGGTTGGGAATGTTTGGAATGTGGTAGGGAAAGTAGGGGGTGTGGTGGGTTGGGGGAGGGTGGGATGTTGATGAGTTGTGGGGAGTGGTGGTGGTTGTTTTTGGTAATGTGGAGAGGAGGAGTGTGGTGGTGGAAGTTTGTGATATATTTGTGGAAGGGGAGTTTGTATGTGTAATTTGGGTTGGTTATGGTGGGGGGGGTTTTAGGATGGGTTATAGGGTGAGAAGGAGGTAAAGGGGAAGTGGGGTTGTTATAGGGTGGTTTGGTAGGGGGTGGTATGGGGGATGGGTGGGATTGATGGTTTGGGTTGTTGGTGGGGGGGGGGTGGGAGGGGGTGGTGTGGGGGGAGTTATGTGGGGGTGGGGGGTATGATGGGGGAAGGTTTGGTGGTGGGGTTGTGGGAGGTAAGTGTGATGGTGTGTGGGGGAATTGGTGTTTGTGGGTGGGGGGGGGGAGGGGGTTTGGGTGTGGGTGAATGAAGGGGATGGTGGGTTGGTGGGTGGTGGTGTTAAGGAGTGGGTGGTGGGTGGAGTGGGAGTGGGTGGGGGAGTGAGGAGGTTATGGGGTTGGGTGGAAGGGGGGGGGGTGGTGAGGTAAGTGGGGTAGATGGGGTATTGGGTTGTGGTGTGGGAAGTGATATGTTAAAGGGGGTTAGTAATTGAGGGAAGGTTTGGGATGGGGGTGGGGGTTGGGGGTGTTGTGTTGAGGGGGGATGTGGATTGATGTGGGGTGTTGGGGATGGTGTTTATGTGGGGGAGGGGTGTGGGTTGGGTTGGGTGGTGGGGTGGGGGGAGGGAGGGAGGGGGGTTAGTTGGGGTGGGTTTTGGGGGGGTTTTGGGTTGTGGTTGGGGGGGGGTGGTGGGTGGTATGTAAGGGGTATGTGGGGGGTATGGGTGGGGGGGGGTTGGATAGTTGGGTGTGGGTATGGGTTGTAGGGGGGGGGTGGTGGGGGGTGGGTATGAGTGGGGGGGGGTGGGTTGGTATGTGAATGTGGGTTGTTGTTGGGTGGTGTGAGGGGGTGGTGTGGTGGTTGGGGGGGTTTGTTGGGGTGTGTGGGGGTGGGTGGGTGTTGGGTGGGTTTGGATGGGGGGTGTGTGGGGGGGGGGATGATTGTGGGGGGTTGGGGGGTTTGTGGGGGTTGGGTGTTGGGTGGGATGGGTTTTGGGGTTTATGGGGTTGGGGTGGTGGGGGGGTTTGTGGTAGGTTGGGGTTTGGGTGTTGTGGTTTGTGTTGGGGGTGTTGTTTGGTTGTGGGTGGTGGTAGTTGGTGTTTGTATATTTTGGTTGTGAGGTTTTTGGGGGGGGAGTGGTTGGTGTTTTGGTTGGGGTGTGGTTGTTGGGGGATTGGTGGTGTTTGGGGTGTTGGGGTTGGGGTGGGGTTTTTGATTGTTGTTGGGGTTTTGTGGTGGGTGGTGGGGAGTGTTGGTGTTGTTGATTTAGGGTAGGAGTTATTAGAGTGTGGGTTTGGGGTGTTGTGGTATTTTTTATGTGAATTTTTTTTTGGGTGGGGTTGGGTGTGGGTGAGTGTTGGGGATGTGTGGTTTTTGGTGGTTGGGGGTGAATAGAGGGTTAGGTGAGAGGAGGTAATATGATATGTGTGTGGGTGGTGGGTAAGGGGATTAAGGTAGGGTGTGGAAGGTGTAGGGGGTTATGGAAATGAGGGATTGGGGATTATTTGATTATGGTTATTGGTGGTATGGGTGTGGGGGTAATATGGGGGAGGGAATATGGGGGGTGTGAGTAATATAATAGGTTGAGGGTATAGGGGTGGTAATGGTATATAGTTGGAGTTGATGGGGGAGAGGGGTTTAAAATGGATGTTATGGGTGATGGTTGAGGAAATGGGATGTGGGATGTGGGTGAAGGGGGATATTATGAAGGGTGTTAATAAGGATATATATGTATATGTAAAATATTGATGATATTGTGAAAAATAATTAAATATGAAAAAAGGATATATGGGGTATTATAGAAGTGGTGTTTAGTGGTAATGTATGATATATATATATTATAATATAATGGATGGAAAGGAGTGATAAGATAGTATTAATAGGGTTGGTATGGGTGTATTTATTCGGAGGATGTTAGGGAAGGGGGGGTAATGTATGAGGGATTAGTGGATAGGAGGATTATTAATGGTTATGGGATGAGAGAAGTTGGAGAGATTTTGATAAGGGAAATAGGTATTTTAAGTAAATGAGGTTAGTTTGTGTGGAATGTTTGTTATGTTAGTTTTTATGATAGTTTGGATGTAAGAGGTAATTGTGGGATGGGGGGGTAGTTTTATTGTTGGGAGTGAAGGATGAGGATAGGGGGGGTTTGGGTTTTAATAGGAAGAATGGGTTAAGAGAAAGAGAGGATGTGGGGGGTTTGAGGAGAGATGATGTGGAGTTGAGAGGTGGGGGGAAATTGAAAGGTGGAAGGAAAATAGAAATATTAATAATAATAAGTATTTAGATGTGGTGTAGGGTAGGAGGGATAAGTATTTATGTGTGTGGTATTGTGAGTATTTTGGAGATGGGGTATGGGATGTTGAGGTTGATATGATGATTGGGTGTAAGTGTGTTTATGGTTAGGGTATTTGAGTGGATGATTTTGAAAGTTGGTAAGGGAGTGAGAGGGATGGTTAGAGGTGGGAGTAGTTAGTGAATTTAAGGGGTGTGGTATTAGTTTAGTGGGGGGGAGTTGAGTGAATTTAAGGAGGAATAGATGTGGATAGGGAATATGGGGGGGGATGGTTTTAGGGGAGGGAGGGGGGGGGTGATGAGATGGTTTAGTTGGATGATAGGTGGGGTTGTGAGGGTGTGGTGTGGGTGAAGGGATATGGGGTTTGTGTTATGTGGTGGGAATTTGTGGTGAGAGAGATTATTATTATTAGATGGTGGTGTTTTTTGTGTATAGGGGGATAGATGGGGGGGATGGGAAGTAGGGGAGTTTATATGTTTTGTTTTATTTAGGGGGAAGGGGGGTTGTGATGGTATATTATAATTTATTTGGGGGTTGTTAAAAAGGGGTTTATGGTTTGGTGGGGTGGATGGGGGGGATGGTGAGGAGTTTTATATGAGGTGGGGTTTGTGAAAAGGGGGTGGGAGGAGATAGGGTTGGATTGAGTGTTGATGTGTTGAGGGGGAGGGATGAGGGTGGAGGGTATAGGGAAAAGGGGGTGTGAGTGATTGGGAGGAGGGAAGGAGTTGAGGTTTGGTTATGTGAAGGGGGTGTGAGAGGGGAGAGTGTGGTGGTGGGTGGTTTGTAATGTGGTTGGGTTGGGGGTGGGGGGGGGGGGGGGGGGGAGGGGGTAGATGGGTGAGGGGTTTATTGGTATTAGGTATTGTAGGTAGGTTTTGAGGGTTTATTATGTGGTTGGGTGGGGTGGTGGGGTTGGGTATGTGGGGGGATTGGGTTTAATTTGGGTTGGGGGTTGGGGAGAATTGGGGGGGTGTGGGGGTAGGTTGGGGGGGGGTTGTGGAGTTTGGGTGGGTTGGGGGGGGTGGGGAGGGTGGGGTTTAGGGTGGTTGAGGGGGGTGGGGTTTGGGTGTGGGGGGGGGGGGGTGTGGGGGAATTGGTTGGGTGGATAGGGTATGGGGGTGGGTTGTGTAGTGGGGGTTTGAGTGGTTTGTATGGGGGGGGGTTTTAGGGGTATAGGGGGGGAGGTAGTTGAAGAAGAGGGGGGGGGGGGGGGGGGGGGGGGGGTAGTGGGTATAGTTGGGGGTTTGGGTGGGGGGGGGGGGGGGGGGGGGGTGGGGGATGTGGGGGGGGGGGTGGGGGGTAGGGGGATGATATGAGGGGGTTAGTGGGGTGTATTGTGTGTGTTTATGGGGTGTAGGTATTAGTTTGGGGTGGTGGGGGGGGGGTGAGTTGGAGTTTATGGAGGATTGTGTTGGGTTATATTATGGGTTGTTGTATTGGGGGTTGATTTTTTGGGGGTTTGATATTGGGGGGGGTTAAAGTGGTTTGGGGTGATGGGTGATTGGGGTTGTAAAAGGGAATAGTGGGGGAAGGTGATATTGATATTTGTGTTTGAAGGGGATATTTAGAAGAAGAGAATAGGGAGGGGGGAGATTAGTTTGGTTTTATGGTGGGGAGTATTAGGTTAGATGGGTAGTGGATATTTGGAGTGGGTTAGGGAGGTGGGTTGTGGGGTGGGGGGGAGGGGGGGGGTGGGGGTTGTTGGGGTGTGGGTGTGGGGTGGATAAGTGTATGGGGGTTAGTTTTGTATATTTGGGTGTGAGGTTAGGGTGGGGAAGGGGTGGGTTTGGTGATGGTTTTTGGGGGGGTGGGGTTTTTAAGGGGGTTGGTTATGTGGGGGGGGATATATGGTTGAGGTTAGTGGTTAGAGGGGGGGGGGGTTGGGGGGGGGGGTTGGTTAGGGGGGGGGGGGTGGGGGGATGAGGGGGGGGTGGGGTTTGGGTGTGATTGGGGGGGGTGGGTGAGTAGGGTGGGGGGGAAGAAAGAGTGATGTTAGAGAGGTATTTGATTATGGTAGGTGTTGGTAAGATGAGAAAAGAGGTGTAATTATTTAGTGTGAGTAATTTTGATGTATAAGGGAATGTGGGTAATTGAAATGATAAAAGAAAGATTTGAATGGGTATATTAATTAAGAGATGAAAGATGATAATGATGATGATGAGAGGAAGGGGTAAGAGGTGAGGGAATGGATGTTAGTTTAGTGGAGATATGATTTTAAAAGAAGTTTGTTTTTAAGGGTGAGGTAAAGGTATTAAGGTATTTGGTGGAAATGTGATTGAGAAAGGATAGGGGGGTTTTTTGATGGGTTAGGAGGGATGATAGATTTAATAATTATGTGAATTGAAGGAATGAGGGGGATGTTAATGGATGGAATTTGGATGGGTTAGAATTGGATATGTTTATGATTGAGAGTTTGATAGTTGGTAAGTAGATAAGATAGGGGGAATGTGAATGAAGAATGAAGATTAAAAAGGTGGGATGTGGTTTATTAATGGATGAGGGAATTATTGAGTATTGTTTAGGTATGGGAAGGATATGGGTTGGGATAAATTGGAGGGGAGAGAAAGAGAAGAGGATAGTTTATTGGAAAATAGTAGGATTGATGAATAATAATTGGTAGAATAGGATTAGGGTAAATATATAGATTAAGTATAGAATTAGTTGAAGAGATAATGGATGAAGTAGAAAGGATTGATGAGGGGTTGATGGGGTTGTTGTTGTTAGGGTTATGATTTGTTTATGTGTGAGGGTGAGGGGAATTGTGAGAGTTGGAAAGAGGATTTAGGGTAATGTAGAGGGGGTAATTTAGTGGGGAGGTTAAGAGAATGAGGGGAGATTAAAGTTTTTTATTTTTATATGATAATTTGATGAAGGAGGAATGGGAATAGAGGTTAGTTTGGGTAATTGGATTAGTAAGTTTGGTGATGTATTAGGGTGGGAATAGAGTATTGGGTAGTTGAGAGAAAGGGTTAGGTATGGGTGTTTTGATTGTAGGGGTTTGGTTTGGGGGAGTGGGTGGTGTATTGGGATTTGTGGGGGGGGGGGGAGGGATGTGGTTGTTGTTGGATGTGGGGGGGGGGGTGTGGGGGGGTTGGGGGTAGGTAGTTGTATGTGGTAGTGGTTGGTTGTGTTTAGTATGGATGGGTATTGGTATGTTGTTTATGGGTGGATTGATTGTGGGTTGGGAGGGAAGATGTAATTGAGGGGAGTTGTTGGTTTGGGGGGTGTGTTGTTTGTGGGGGGTGTGGGTTGTGGTGTTTTGTTTGTTTGGTAGGGGATGGGGGATTGATTTGTTGTTTGGTGGTGGTGGTTTGTGGGTTGGGGTTTTTTTAGTGGGGGGGGTGTTGGGGGTTAGGGGTGTTGTGGTTGTGTGTGGGGGTTTTGTGGTTTGGGTTTTGTGGTTTGTGTTTTGGTTTGGTTGGGGATTGGTGTTGTTGGGTAGTAAGGGGTGTATGTAGGTAGGTTTAGGTGATTTATTTTATGTTAGAAGATGATGTAATAAGTTGAAATTTTATAGTGGGTGATAGTAATTTAATGGTTTTAGAGGTAGATAATTATTAGTTTGAGGGGGGGGTTTTGGAAATGATGGGATTTATTTAGGGAAGGTTTAAGAAGGGGGTGGGGAGGGGGTGGGGTGGAAATTGGGGTGAGGAGGGGGGGGTGGGATATGATTGGGGAGGAGTGGATTGGGGGTGGGGGGTGGGGGGAGGGGGTGGGGTGGTGTGGGTTGAGGAGGGGTGTGGTGTAGGGGGGTGTTGATGTGTGGGGGTGTATTAGTTTTTGGAAATGTTGGGGATGGAGGTATTGTTGTATTGTTTGTGGGATTTGTGTGTTGGGTTAGTAGGGTTAGTGTTTGGGGTTATAGGGGGGGGGTTGGGGGGGGGGGGGGGGGGGGGTGTGGTTGGTGGTTTGGGGGTTTGGGGTGTTGGGGGGTGGTAGGTGGGGGTGGTATTAGGGATTGATGATGGGGAGGGGGGGAGAGTGTATTGGGGTGGTGATGTAGAGGGGATAAGTTATGGAAGGGAAAGGGGGGTTTTTTGGGGTTTTTTTTTTTATTGATATAGGGGTTAATTGGGAGTGTGGAGTGGGGTGTTTTAAGGTGAGTATAGAAGTGGGGTGGGGGGGATGTTTTATAGAGGGGGGGTTATTAATGGGGATGGGTTTTTGGGATGGGTTATGGGTGGAGGAGGTATGGAGGGGTATGGGGTGATTTGTGTGTAGAATTGGGGGAGTTGGGGGTGTGGTGTAAGGGGAATATTATGGATATAATTTGTTTTTGTGGATGGGGGTAGATGGGTAGGGGTTGAAGGGTTGGGTATGTGGGTTGGGGGGAGTAGGTAGGAAGGGAAGAAGTGGTAGGGAAGGAGAGGAGGAAGTAGGATAGGATTAAATATTGGATGTGGAGGGGATGAGGGAATGAGGGTTGATGATGTTGATGTTGATGGGGGGGGGAATAGGTTGGTTATGGTGGAGATATGTAGGGGATTGGGAGGGGGAGATGGGATTATGGATGTTTTTGTGTGTTTTTGTTTTGTTGTTTTTTATAGAGTTGGGTTAGTAGTGGGTGGTTGGTTTTGTGAGGTATGGGAGTGGTATGTGATTGGATATGGGGGATATATTGTGTTGTTGATGTGAATGGGTTGTTACCTAGGTGTAGTTGGTGGGGGATGGTTTGGTAGGGTGTTTGGGAGGGGGGGTGTGGGTTTGTGGGGGGATTGTGGAATATGTTTTGTGGGTTGTTTAGGGGAAGGGGGAGGGGGGGGGGGAGTGGAGTGTGGGTAAGATGATAGAGGAAGGTGGGGTGGGGGGGGGGGTTGTGTATGGGATGGGGTGGGGGAGAGGGTGTAGTAATGAAGAGGATTAATGAGTGAGAGGGGAGTAGGTAATGGGAGAGATGATGTGGGTTGTATGAAAGTGATAGGAATAGGATGTGAGATATTGGAAGAAGGGTGGAGAGGGGGGGAAAGATAGTGGGGGAAATAGTTAATTTAAGGGTAGTGTGGGGGTGTGGTGGGTAGAGTGTGGGAAGGGGTGTTAGGAGAATTATGAGGGGATGATGGAGGGGAGTGGGAAGGTGAGGAACACAGGTTGGTATGAAGAGAGGGGAAGGAGGGTGGTGGTGAGGTGGAGGAGAATAGGGGTGGGAAGGGGGTGGGTGGTGAAAGAAGGTAATAGGTTGGTAGAAAATGAGGGATTGGGGTGGAATGAAGGAGGTGTGGGAGAGTGTGGTATGGAGGTGTGGGGATGATGTGTTGAGGTTTGGGGATTTATATGATTTGGATGTTTAGGGTGTGGTTGGTATGATGGGGGGGGGGTGGGTATTAAGAAGTGTGGATTGTTTGGTGAAGTTGTGGGAGTTAGTAGGTGGATTTGGGGAAGGTATGTGGGAAGGGGGATGATGGGATTGAAGTGGGTGGGAATGATATGGGATAGGAGGGAGTTGTGGGGGGAGTTGATGGGTGGGGTGGGTATGGTATTGGTGGTGGATATGGTATTTTAAAATAGGAAATTTGGGGGAGGTGATGATGGATATTTTGTTTTGTTTTGTTTTTATAGATGTATTGTATATAATTATATGTGTTTTTGATTTATTGTTTTAGAATTGAGGGTATTGGAGAGAGGTGTGGTGTGGGTGATTAGATTTGGAAAGGGGAAGAAGTGGGGGGTGTTATGGTTGTAATGGATATACTAGTGTGTGGTGTGTGGGTGGGGAAGGGGAGGAGAGGGTAGTGGATGGGTGAGGTGTTTGTAAAGGTGAGGTGTAATGTGTGTTAGATGTTTGAGATGTGAGGTATGTGGGGGATGGATTGTGTGTGTAATAGTTTTGGTAATGTGGGGTGGGGAGATGAGGGTGATGAGGGGGGGGTGGTGGTGTAGGTTGGATGGGTGGGGGGGGTTGATAGGGAGGGTAGAGATGTTGTTGTGAGGGGAGTGTATAGTTGGTGTTGTGGTGTGTGTGTAATGTGGGGTGGTTGATTTAGAGTGTGGGTTGAGTTATGGTGGGGAATGGTATAGATTAAGAAGAGGAATATAAATATATTATAGATGGAGATGTAATAATTAGTGTTAGGTTTGTGGATGATTTAGGGGGGGAAAAGGAGGGAATGTGGATATGTTATTTAGGGTTGGGGGTAGTTTGGGAATATGGGTATTGTTTGGGAGTGAGTGAGGGGAGTGAATGATGAGAGATGAGTAAGTAAGTGAGGGGTTTGGTGAAGTTGAGGTTTGAGAATGGGTTGGGTGGGGGTGTGAGGGGAAGGTGAGAAGGGAGAATGAGGAGATTGAGGGGGATTTTGGTATTGGGTAGAGTATAAGGGATAATTGGGGAGGAGGTTTGGAAGTTATGGGTTGTTGTGGGGGGTTGGTTGGAAGGGTGGGTGGGGGGGTGTTGGGGGGGGGTTGTGGTGATGGGGTAAGGGAAAATAGGAGGAGAGGGAGGTGGGGAGGAAGTTTTGGGTTGTGTGGGGATGAGGGTTAAAGGAGTGAGGATGAGGGGGGTGTTATATATAGGGAGTGGGGTAGAGTGTGTTTTTGATTATGGTGTTGTGTGGTTTTGTTGTGTGTGTTTGGTGGGGATGGGGGTTGTTTAGGTTGGATTGTTGGGGTGTGTTTGTGGGTTGGTGTTGGTTTTTTGGGGTGTTTGTTTGTTGTTTTGTGTGGTTGGTGGGGGTGTTGGGTTTTGTTGTGGGGGGGTTGGGGTGTTTTGGTTGGTTGTGGGTTGGGTGGGTTTTTGGGGGGGTTTGGTGGGGGGTGGTTGTGGGGGGGTGGGGGTTTTGGTTGTGGGTGGGGGGGTGGTTTGGGGGGGGGTGGTGGGTTGGTGTGGTGGGGTGGGTGGGGGTGGGGTGGTTTGTGGTTTTGGTGGGGGGTGGGGGGTGGTGGGTGTGGGGGGGGGTGGTTGGGGGGTTTTGGTGTGGGGGGGGGTGGGTGGGGGGGGGGTGTTGTGTGGGGTGGGGTGGGTGGGGTGGGGGGTGGGGTTGGTTGGGTGTTGGGGGGGGGGGGGGGGGGGGGGGGGGGGTGGGGGGTGGGGTTTTGTTGGGGTGTGTGTGTTTGTGTGTTTGTGGGTGTTGTTGTGGGGTTTGTGGGTGGTGTTGGGGGTGGGTGTTTGGGGTGGGGTGGTTGGGGTGTGGGTTGTTGGGTGGGTTTGTTTTGTTGGGTGTTGGTGGTGGTGGTTTGTGTTTTTGTGGGTTAGGGTGTGTGGGATTGTTTGAGGTGGGGTGGGGGGGGGGGTTTGTGTGTTGGTGGGTGGTTGTGTTGTGGGTGGTCTGTGTGTGGTGTTGTGTTGGTGTGGGTGTTGTTTGGTTGGGTTGGGTGGGGGGGGGAGGTGGTTTGGGGTTGTGTGGTGGGTTGTGGTTGGGGTGGGGAGTTTAGAGTGTTTATGGAGGGGAGGGGGAATTGAGTTGTGGTTTGTATTTATGTGGATAAAGGGGGGTGGGGGATGAGGGAGGGGTTGGAGTACAGGGGGGGATTGGGTGGAGGGGGGGAGGGGAGGGTGGGGGGAGAGTGATAGGGGATAGGGAGGGGGGGTTTGGGGAATGTATTTTTGTTAGTAATGTTAGATGGAGGTGATTGAATGAGGAGATTTAGGAAGAGGGTGGGATAGTTGAGTTGGAAAAGGTTATTTGGAATTGGGTGTTTAGGGGGGGGGATTGAGAGTAGAAAATTTGAGGTAAGGGGAGGATTGAGTGTGGGGTTATTTTATATATGTGTGGGTTGGGTAATTTGATGGGTTTTGTGGTTATGTGGGGAAAGGGTTGGTGTTGTGTGATTTTGATTGTTAGGGGAATAGTTGAATATAGTTTGTTGGGGGGGTTGGTGGGGGGGGGTTGTAATTTGATATGTGGGGTGGTTGAATGGGTATGGGTTTTTTTGTTTTTTATGTGTTGTTGGGGGTTAGTTTTGTGGTGTATGTGTGGGGTTGTTGTTGTTGGGGGTGGTTGGTTGTGGTTGTGGGTGTGTTTTTGTGTGGGTAGTTTTTGGGGGGTGTTGGGGGAGTTTTGTTGTTTGTTATGTGGTGTTGTTATGTTGTAGTTTTTGGGGGGGGGGGGTTGTTAGTTGGATGGGTTGTGTGGGGTAGGTGTTGAGTTGGGGGGGGATGTTGGTTGGTGGGGGGGGTGAGGTTGTTGGGTGGTTTGTGTGGTGGTTTGGGTAGGTGAATGTGTGTTGTTGGGGTGGGGTGGTGATATGATTAATTTGTGATATGATATTGGGTTGTGGATATTTTTGGTTGTAGTTGGTTGTTGGGGGTGGTGGATTTGTGGTGTTTTTAGTTAGTTTTTTGGTGGGGATAGGTTGGGTAGTATGTGGTGGGTTGTGGTTTTTGGAGGTTTGTGATTTTTTGTTTGGTGTTTGGGTTTGGGTTGTTTGTATTAGGATAGGTTGGTTTGGGTAGGTGGGGTTTTGGTTTGGGGGTATTATTGGATAGGGTGTGGGGGTTGTGTGATGAGGGTGTAGAGTGGGGTTTGGGTTTGGGTGGTAGGTGTTGGGGGGGGTATATCTGGGAGTGGGTGGGGGGTGGTGAGGGGTGGGGTGGGGGGGTTTGGGGTTTGGGGGTTTGGGTTTGGGTATGGGATGATGGGGGTTGGGTTGTGGTGGGGTTTGTTTTTGTGGAGTGGAGGGTGGTGGAATAGTGGGGAATTGAATGTTGATGGGGTGGGAGGGGGGGGATGAGGTAGGATTGGATGATGAGAGTTTGGAAGAGGGGTGGTAAGGTTGGTTGGAGAAATGGTTAATTTGGGTTTATGGATAGGGTGGATGGATTTGGTGTATTTTGAGAGGGGGAGGGGGGGGGGATATGGGTGGATTTAGAGAGATGTGATTTGGGTTTTAGGTGGGTGAAGAGTTGGGGAGTTTGGGGTTTGTTGGGTTGTGTTGTTGTTAGGTTTGGAGTGGGGTTGGAGTTTTTTTGGTTGGGGGGGAGATTTAAATGGGGGGGGAGTGGTTTTTTAGTTTTGATGGAGGATAGTGAGTTGGGGGAGTTATGTGTTAGTGAATGGGGGGGTGTGAGTGGGGTGGGGGATAGGGGGGGGAATAGTAGGGTTAGGGGTATTGTGGTTGGGAATTTGGAGTGAGGTGAGTTGGGAGAATTGTAGGGGGAGGGTGTGGGGATGAAATATAAGTGGGGTGAGAAAAAGGGTGAGGTGGGTTTTGAAGGGGTGGTGGGTGTATGAGGTTAATTTGATAGTTGTTGGTATGTTTGGGGATTTGTATTATGGGAGGGAGATTTGGGGGGGGTTTTGGTGATGAGGGGTTATGGGTGGGTGGTGGGGGATTATATGGGTTGTATGGGGGTTTAGGGGGGGATGGGGGGGATATGTGGGTGTGGATATTGAGGGTTGTTGTGTGATGTATATGAGGTGTTGTTGTTGTTGTGGTTTGTTGTGGTTTGTTGTATGATTGTGGTGTGTTTGGTGGGGGGGGTTTAGAGTTGTTGTGGTATTATGGGGGATGTTTTGTTTGTTTTGGGTTTGGGTGGGGGGTTGGGTGGTGTGGGGGGGGTTTTGTGGTGGGGGTGGGTTTTGGGGTTTGGGGGGGGGGGTGGTTGTGGGGTAGTTGTGGATTGGGGGGTGGGGGGGGGGTGTTTGTGGGGGGGGGGGGGGGGGGTGGGGGGGGTGGGGGGTGGGGGGGGGGTTGTGGGGGGGGGGGTTGTGGGGGAGTTTGTTGGGGGGGGGGTGGGGTGGGGGGGGGGGGGGTTGGGGTTTGTGGGGGGGGGGGGGGGGGGGGGTGGGGGGGGGGGGGGGGTGGGGGGGTGGGGTTTTGGGTTTTTGGGGGTTGGTTGTGGGGGTTGGGGTGTGGGGTTGGGGGTTGGGGGGGGGGGGTGTTGTGTGGTTGGGGGGGTGGGGTGGGGGGTTGGGTGGGGTTGGTGGTTTTGGTTTGGGGGTTTGGGGGTTGGGTTAGGGGGTTGGGGGGTTGGGTGGGGGGGGTGGGGTTGGGGGTGGGGGGGGTGGGGTTTGGGGGGGTGGGGGGGGTGGGGGTGGTGTTGGTGGATGTGGGTGGGGGGGGGGTTGGGGGGGGTGTTGGGGGGGGGGGGTTGGGGTGGGGTTGGGGTGGTTGGGGGGGTGTTGGGGGGGGTGGGTTGGGGGTGGGGGTTTGTGTTTGGTGGGGGGTTGGGTGTGGGGGGTGGTGGGGGGTGGGGGGTGGTGGGGGGGGGTTGTGGGTGGGGGGGGGGGGGGGGGGGGGGGGGGGGGGGGGGGGGGGTTTGGGGGGTTGTGGGGGGGGGGGGGGGGTGGGGTTGGGTGGGGGGGGGGGGGTGGTGGGGGTGGGGGGGGTTGGGGGGGGGGGGGGGGGGGGGGTGGGGGGGGGGGGGGGGGTTGTTGGGGGTGGGGGTGGGGTGGGGTTGGTGGGGGGGGGGGGGGGGGGGGGGTGTGGTGGGTGGGGGGGTTGGGGGGTGGTTGGGGTGGGGGGGGGGGGGGGGGGGTTGGTGTGGGGGGTTGGGGGGTTTTGGTGGTTGGGGGGGTTGGGGGGGGGGGGGGGGGGTGGGGTGGGGGTGTGGTGTGGGGTGTGGGGGGGGGGGGTGGGGGGGGGGGGGGGGGGTTTGGGTGGGGGGGGGGGGGGGTGGGGGGGGGGTGGGGTGGTGGGGGGTGGGGGGGGGGGGGGGGGGGGGGTTGGGGGGGGGGGGGGGGGGGGGGGGGGGGGTGTGTGTTTGGGGGGGGGGTGGGGGGGGGGGGTGGGGGGGTGGGTGGGGGGGGGGGTTTGGGGGGGGGGGGGGGGGGGGTGTTGGGGGGGGTGGTTTGTTTGTTTGTTGGGGGTGGGGGGGTGGTGGTGGGGGTGGTGGTGGTGGTGTGGGGGGGGGGGGGGGGTTGGTGGGGGGGGGGGGGGGGTGGTGGTGGGGTTGGTGGGGGGTTGGTGGTGTGGGTGGGGGGGGGGGGGGGGGGGGGGGGGGGGTTGTGTTTGGTGGGTTTGTGTGGGGTTGGTGGGTTGGGGGTTGGGGGGGGGGTGGTGGGGTTTTTTGGGGTGGGTGTGTTTTGGTGTTTGGTTTGGTTGGGGGGTTGGTTGTATTTATTTTAGTGGAATTATGATTTTGTTTGGGTTGGGGGGGTGTTGGGATTGTTTTTTGGGTTTGTTTGGGGATTGTTTGTTGTTGGGTTTTTTGGGTTGGGGTTGGTTTTTGGGGGGGGGGTTGGATGGTTTGGGTGTGGGGTTGGGGTTGGTGATTTGTTTAGTGTTGGGTTTTTGGGGGTAGGTTGGTGGTGAGGTAGTTGGATTTAGGGTGTGGATGTTTATTTGTATGGGTGGGTGATGGGGTTTGGTTATTGTTTTATGTGTTTTTTTGGGGTGTGGGGTTGTGTGGGGTTTGTGTGGTTGGGGGGATGTGGTGGTTTTGGTGGATTGTGGGGTGGAATAGTGTTAGGTGGGGTTGAGTTGGGTGTGGGGGGTATATGTTTGGTGTGGGTGGGGGTTGGGTGTTTTAGTGTGGTGGGGTTGGGTGGGGGTGTTTTTTGGGGGTTGGGGTGTTTGTGTGTGGGTGTTTGGTGGTAGGGGGTGTGGGGGTTTGGGGGGGGGTGGGTTGTTGTGGGGGGGTGTTATTAAGGGGGGGAGGGAGTGGGGGGTTTGGTTTATGTGTTGTTGGGTGTTGGGGTGTTTTGGAGGGTTAGGTTATTGGGTTGTGGAGAATGGGTGTGGGATGGTGGGGGGTAGGGGTTATGTTGGGGTTTTTTTGTGATAGTTGTATTTTTTGGTGTTTTTGTGATATTTGATTATTATGTAGATTTTTGGGTTTTTAGATGGTGTGGTTGTGGGGTTTAGGTATATTTTTTTTTTTGTTTTTGGTGGATTAGGTTGGTTTTTTGTGTTGAGGTTTGGGGGGGGGGGTTGGGGTTGTTTTAGGTGGGGGGTTGTTGTGGGGGGGTTTGGGGTGTGTGTGTGGTGGTTGGGGTTGGTGGTTGTTGGGGGTGGTTTGGGTGTTTGGGTTGGTGTTGGGTGTGTTTGTGTGTGTGTGTTGGGGTTGTTTTTTTTTTGGGGTGTGTGTGGGGTGGTGGTGGTTGGTGTGTTTGTGGGGGGGGTTTGGGGGTGGGTGTGTTGGTTGTGGTTTGAACGCTAGAGTTTATATCAGATTGGCCTTTCGTTCACATAAAGACGGTGTTTCAGGTGAAAACAAAAGCGTTGAGAAACAGCCTCAGAGTGGAACAGAACAGATACACTGCACAGCGGGTGTTGTTTCACAGCACTGTGAAGAAAAGGTGTGAATCCTCTGCTGCTATGACCTCACCATAGGTCATAGCAACAGAGGAGGTCCTCTCCTGC
This sequence comes from Knipowitschia caucasica, assembly GCA_964034765.1. Lineage (NCBI taxonomy): Eukaryota > Metazoa > Chordata > Actinopteri > Gobiiformes > Gobiidae > Knipowitschia > Knipowitschia caucasica. The sequence goes on along the minus strand of OZ035824.1, from coordinate 41,881,124 downwards.
ATTTGAGAGGAAACACTCAGAAACCCAGTGAGAGGGATCTGCTCCCACAGACGGACAGACTGTAGATCAACATAGAAACCAGGACCTTCTTACTGCACGACGAAAGCAATAAATACAAGCAACAAGTGTCCCTAAACTTCCATTTGAACCTTAACTCTCAGAGCAGAGGCCTTTGACTTGACCCAAACTCCCCAAACAAAAGCCTGTAGTGTACTCACGATGACAGAGACCTGGTTGGTCTTCTTGGCTCCATGAGGTTGAGGTTGTTGTAGAGGAGGTTCTCAGCCGATCGGGTTCCTGCTGGACAGAACCGTGCCACTGAAGTCCAAGAGCCACTGGTCCATAGGGAGGCATCACCACCACCTACCTTGATCTAGGTTAAAAACTGAGGAAATGTTTTGCATCAACCACATTCATAATCCAATAACAGTCTTTCCATTTCCACTTTGGCACTCATTTGTTCATTTCCACTGTGCAGGAAACACAATAAAAGAAAACAAACTTGTGCCTTGTTTAAGAGCTGGTAACACAACACCAGAACAAAGTTTTAATGAACCCCCTGTGGAAACAGTGAAATGAGTGGAGCAGGTTTGGCATTAGCTTCGAAACACATCGTTTAGTTGTAATATCCCCGGTTGGATGTCGGTCTCAGCGTTAATGCAGAGCTAGAAGTCATTAGGAGCTTTTGCTGCATCGATTCTGTACACGGTCCCTGTTTGATATCGGATCAATTGCTGCTGTGCTTCAGAATCTGAAATGTCACATGAGCCTTTGAGCTCTCTGTACTCTATATGTATGTAGGTAGAAGTACCAGTATAATATGAGTTTGTAGAGTGGTGGTGGTTGTGGGCGTGGGACTCAGGGGATCTGGGAAACAATCAGAGGCTTCGAATCTGACTGAGAAAGCTTTAAACACTAATGAGAGAGTGAGAGGTGTAATGGAGGCAGCTTGTTTTCAATTTAAACCAAAGTGAAGATGAAGGATCGCCATGTTTTAGTCCAAACTTTATGGTAAGAGGTCGACTTTAGTTCAGTTTTTAGTTATGGTTCTTTATGGCAACTTTAGTTCAGACTTGTAGTATTTTTACAGGGACAGTGTGCTATTGAGCCAATAGGAGAGATGCACTGTACCTGGTTGTAGCAGCAGAGCTAGTTTACAGCAGTAGTTCCCAAGCAGGTTGTTGTAAAACTGTAAAACACGTGTGTGTGCGTTACTAAGTGCCTCACTTGTGTGTGTGTGTGTGTGTGTGTAAGTTACTATTTACCTCAGGCGTGTGTCCCTGTGTGCAGGTGTGTGTGTGTGGGACTATTGTGCCTCATGTGTGTGTCTGTGTGTGCAGGTGTTCTCCCAGTCTGTGTGAACACGGATCCCTCTGCACTCAGACCTGGAGCAGCTTCCACTGTAACTGTTCAGAAAGTGGATACACCGGCGCCACCTGCTTCAGCTGTGAGTACTGTACCACACAGAGACAGCATACAGAGTGTGTCATCACCACCATGTGACATCACCACAGTGTAACCCTATCAATGTAATCATTGATCAATATTATATTAGCCCCTTTCCACTGATTGGCCTGATCACAAGATCAGGAATATAACGTCCGGGTTGCCCAGGTAACTCCTCCACTCTCTCTGTGCTGTGGCAGCAGCGCTAAGCTTCAAACCGAGTGGCTACAACCTGACTCATTTTACTAATCGGACCACTTCTAGATACCTATCTTCAATAATATTTTGCGTTTGGATCTGTGTTTTTGACTGTTTAAAATGTAAATATAGAGTGGTTAGCCGCTACAGTTTGCCGTCGTACGAAACTCAGCCAGGAAAGCTGTTACAGTAGTTTTGCTTTGTAATGAAAATTAACATGAGAAAAGTTTATGAATGAAACACCTTTTTAATTAACATGAATGGGTTTCCATTAATTCGGTAGGCACGGATGACCTCTTTGTGTTTGAATTTTGTTTTAAAGTAACTTTGTTTTGAGTTGGCAGCGTTTTGTTATGATTAAGGCCCATGCTAGTGCAGCTGTTAATTTGATGAGCTAGCTATATGGTTTCCTCCCTCTGAACATGAACTCACTGCACTCACAGTCCATAGCCTTTCCTCCTTCTCCCCTCTGAGACCACCAAACTCCTCTCAACCATGAAATCTTCCAACTGCCAGCTTGACCCAATCCCATCACCCCTCCTCAAATCCTGTCAACCAACTCTCATCCCTCTCATCACCAGCATCATCAACTCTTCCTTTACCTCTGGATCTGTCCCTTCCTCACTCAAACTAGCTTCCATCACAACCCTCCTAAAAAAAAACCGGCCTTAACCCTGACAACCTAGACAACTTACGACCCATCTCAAATCTCCCATCACTGTCAAAAATCCTGGAACGTGCTGTCATCACTCAACTCCACCAACATCTCCACTCCTTCCATCTTGTCAAAACATTTCAATCCAAATTCCGTTCACACCACAGCACAGAAACAGCAATTCTTAAAGTCACAAATTACCTCCTCACCGCCAACTCTGGTTCCATATCCATCCTCCTCCTCAACCTCTCCGCTGCATATGACACTAGACCATTCCTCTTTCACCATCTACAATCAACTGACATTTCCGGCACAGCATGGTGTCCCCCAAGGTTCTGTGCTCGGCCCTCTCCTCTTCACTATATACATGCTTCCCCTCGGTCAGATCATCCACCACCACGGACTCCACTTCCACTGTTACGCCGACGACACTCAACTCTACATCTCCAACTAATCCATCGCCCCGGTCATCCTCTCCCTCATCTCAACATGAAAACCTGGATGGATAATAATAACTTTAACAGCAAAAAAACATAACTCTTTATCATTGGCCCCAAATCTCTCCTGCCCTCTGTCCAGAACTTTACCCTCCTCATTGACGGCCACAATGTCACCCCCTCACCCTCTGTGCGCAACCCTCTAATACCAAACACATCACCAAAACATCCTTCTTCCATTTCCTGCCTCTGCCCTCCCTGACCCAGTCAACAACCGAAATTCTCATCAACGTGTTATTCCACTCTGACAAGGGGCCGCAGGCGCTCCCTGTTAACTGACGTATTTAAACACAATACTGTTACATTAACTTTTGTCTATGTATTTAGACAATGGCAAATATTTGTGTTATATTTCTGCAATACCTCCTCCTCGCCGCCGACTCTGGTTCCTTATTCATCCTCCTCCTCGACCTCTTAGCTGCATATGACACTACAGACCATTCCATCCTCCTCCACCGTCTGCAATCCATTGGCATTTCTGGCACATTACCCCTCTGGTTCACCTCTTACCTTTGCGATCGTCTCCACTTTGTCTCTGTCAACAACTGCAACGCCCACACTTCCGTGCTTGGCCCTCTCCTCTTCACCATCTTCATGCTTCCCCTCATTCCAGATCATCCGCCACTATGGACTCCTTTTTCACTGTTATGCCAATGACACTCAACTTTTCACCAAATCCATTTCCCCGGTCATCCTCTCCACCATCACTAATTGCATCTCCGACATTACAACCTGGATGGACAATAACCTTCTTAAACTAAACAGCAACAAAACAGAACTCCTCATCATCAGCCCCAAATCCCAAAACCCTCGGGAACTCACTCCCACTGCCATTAGAAACTCTGACTCACCACCAAACTTTAAATCTGTACTGAAAATCCATCCGTTCAAACAAACTTTTCCGTAAACCTCCTTTTTATTATCTTTTTATTTTATTCCCCATGTGAAGCGTCTTTGAGTGTCCAACAAAAGCGCTATTCAAGTTTGATGTATTATTATTATTATTATTATTATTATTATTATTAAGCGGCTGTTATAGTGATGACAGTGGTGCTCATCACTCTGGGATCAACAGAACCATGTCCAAGATGGCAGTTCTGATCAATAATACAATAAATAGGGCACAGATGCTACTTTTAACAACTTTTGAGCCAAGAAATGTGACCCTTTATTGTCATTTTGGTGATTTGTTCAGCTGTAAATAATAAAAAGATTGGACATAAGCGCCAGGGGGAAGCTAACAGCGGGGGGCTGCAACTATCCCAGCCGTCCTTGGGACTGAGCTCAGATACGACTTTAGACATTACTCTGGTCCTCACAGTTCCAGTCGTGGAAAAAAAATTGAACAATCACTCGTATAACACAATGGCTAGATTCTATGTGAGAAAACTTAGATCGTACAGCCTGATTTTAGTTTTTTCATAAGAACACCTTGGTTTGAGACAACCATTGGCATTTAAAAATGCATTTAACAGTTATTCTTCATTACATTCATTACATTTTAGCAAATTAGAGACTCCATAAGTTTTCCATTTGATATGAGCAGTTGCCACAACTGTGCACACCACAGAAAAAGAGCATTTTGACTCATTTGACTGAATCCGTGAATGTTTACATTATGGTTAATGGGGCGACTTACTTCCTGTCCCTCAGAGGACTTTCGCGCTGCTGCCTGACGTCAGCTGCAACCCAGCAATTCATGATTCTGTGATCTGGCCAATCAGTGGAATCATCAGAATCAGAATCATTTTTATTGCCACGTAAGTAACAGGAGGTCACAGACTTGGAAATTGCTTTGGCTCAGTGCAACAGTCAGAAAAAGATAATAAAAATAAAGAATAAAAAACACTTCTAAGGAATACATTTAAATTTAAAATAGAGTTACAGTTGCTATTTACAATATTCAAGTGCACATGGTGCACACAATGTAAGGTGACAGCAGTACAGTGAAGTAAAGTGACGTATGATGGGCAGTAAAGTGACTTTATAAAGGGCGGGGGGATAGGTTAAGAAGTGTTCAAGAGTCCAACAGCAGAGGGGAAGAAACTGTTCTTGTGGCGGGAGGTTCTAGTCCTGATGGACCGCAGCCTCCTGCCTGAGGGGAGTGGTTGGAATAGTCCATGTGCAGGGTGAGAGGGGTCGGCTGTGATACGACCAGCCCGGCCTCGAGCTCGGGCGACGTACAGGTCCTGCAGCGATGGAAGGCTGCGGCCGATCACTTCCTCTGCAGAGCGCACAATGCGCTGTAGTCTCTGTTTGTCCCTGACTGTGGCTCCAGCGAACCACACGGTGACGGAGGAGGTGAGGATGGACTCGATGATGGCCGTGTAGAACTGCACCAACATCTGTGCAGGCAGCTTGGCTTTCCTGAGCTGCCGCAGGAAGTACATCCTCTGCTGGGCCTTCTTGATGAGGGAGCTGATGGTCGGCTCCCACTTGAGGTCCTGGGTGATGGTGGTGCCCAGGAAACGGAAGGACTCCACAGAGGTGATGGGGGAGTCCATCACGGAGGGTGGGGGCGAGAGGACAGTTCTTTGATTTGAGCATATTAGCTGAAAGGGGCTAATATGATATTGATAAATGATTGGGGAATTACATCATGGGTGTTACAACCGCCTTGATGCAGAAGAGGCCGATTTGGGCGTAAGACGAGGCAAAGTTTCCTTACATGGGCATTTGTTCAGAGGGCATTCGATTTGTGCCATCACAGAGGCACGTCTTGCGAAGATGGTTGCTAAGGCATGGAGTTTATGGTCAGTATTATTTGTATGGCACATTTACAAAAACGCCAGCTGCCCAAAGTGCCTCGCAGGCACAAAATAAAAGAAAAGAAAAACAGCATAAAATTCACACAAACACATGTAAAATCAAAAACAATAAAACTCCAAAGCGTGACAATGCGTCTTTATATTAGATTGAGCAACAGCAAAGGCCCGGTTTCCTCGAGTTTTTAGACAAGACCTTGGCACTATTATTATTATATATTTATTGTTCCGGTTCGGCACCTATGCAGGGATCGGAGAAAGACCAGAGAGAGACCAGAGAGAGACCAGAAAGAGCTCAGATTTACATATTTATTCAAGAGAGAGACCACGAAAAGACCAGAGGGATTGTCGTCATCTGTATCATTCTTGTTTTTTATTTTAGTATAATTAATGTCATGTATTTTTGTTAATGCACCTTGCTTGACTCCAGGAAGAATAGCTGTGCTGAACAGCTAATGGAGAGAGATTAGAGAGATACCAGAGGGAGAGATCAGAGAGCGACTAGAGGGAGATCTACGCAGTTATGTTCATATGACACTCAGACCATCCTCTCCACACCCACACCTCACTCAGGTGCCTTCAGTACGCACCAACAGAACTTTAAGATTCAGCAAAAGTTTTGTCCCTTCTGCCAGAGGTGCACATAACAAACTGTAATGTTATAAATTTGCCTCAGGGGACAATAAAGGTCTATCTATCTTTCTATCCATCTATCTCTCAATCTACCTACCTATCTGTGTAAATGATCAGAATCTTAAAAGCTGCATGTAATTTATGTGAAATCTTGTCCTTATCTCTGTCTCCATCTTCTCACATCTGTTTCAAAAGGACAGGACTTACACCATTCACCACTGCGTCTGACAATCCTAATATTAATAATATGTGTTTAATGAATGGCACTAGAATGAATGGTTTTAATTCCATTGTGTGTGTCCTATTAGCATTTTGACCTGGTCCCCTGCAGCTCGTTCTTAGTGCTTCTAAAAGGTTTAATTAGTAGCGTTCGTCGGGGAGCGCCTTCGGATGGCGGCAGCTTTATTACACACACTGAACTACTTTTCCATTTCATTTAAAACTTATTAAAAGCTGTTCTTCTCCGGCTCTGTGACACCTGTGCTCGACCTGCTATTTCTGGAAGCTTTCGTTTTCACCCACATCCATAATGAGTAATATCCGTTTGAGCTAACGTGGGACGAATAGGTTTAAATGAGCGTTAGCAAAATCATTATTTGAACATTGTCAGAGAAGGAGCCTGCCTCGCATTTTGAAGAAGACTGTTGCAGATTTTAGCTGCGTAAATCTGAATCACTGCCTCCCCATATTTAGTCCTGACTCATGGGACCAACAGGTGGCCAGTCCCTGTGCTCCTCAGAGACCCAGCAGGTGGCCAGTCCCTGTGCTGAGAGTGCGGAGAGTAGATCCAGGACTGAGACTGTAGAATCAGGATCGAGACTGTAGATCCAGGACCGAGGCTGTAGATCCAGGACTGAGGCTGTAGATCCAGGACTGAGGCTGTAGATCCAGGACTGAGGCTGTAGATCCAGGACTGAGGCTGTAGATCCAGGACTGAGACTGTAGATCCAGGACTGAGGTTGTAGATCCAGAACTGAGACTGTAGATCCAGGACCGAGACTGTAGATCCAGGACTGAGGTTGTAGATCCAGAACTGAGACTGTAGATCCAGGACCGAGACTGTAGATCCAGGACTGAGGCTGTAGATCCATTACTGAGACTGTAGATCCAGGACCGAGACTGTAGATCCAGGACCGAGGCTGTAGATCCAGGACTGAGACTGTAGATCCAGGACTGAGGCTGTAGATCCAGGACTGAGACTGTAGATCCAGGACTGAGACTGTAGATCCAGGACTGAGGCTGTAGATCCATTACTGAGACTGTAGATCCAGGACCGAGACTGTAGATCCAGGACTGAGGCTGTAGATCCAGGACTGAGACTGTAGATCCAGGACCGAGACTGTAGATCCAGGACCGAGACTGTAGATCCAGGACTGAGGCTGTAGATCCAGGACTGAGGCTGTAGATCCAGGACCGAGACTGTAGATCCAGGACCGAGACTGTAGATCCAGGACTGAGGCTGTAGATCCAGGACTGAGGCTGTAGATCCAGGACTGAGACTGTAGATCCAGGACTGAGGCTGTAGATCCAGTTTGTTATCGCTGGTATATATTCTTACTATTTTGGATGTAGTAAAAGCACAAACATGGATGCTATAGAAAGAATGTATAACATGTTTAGAAATGACCAGAATGATAACTGGATCTCACGGTCTTGTTCCACACAAACATATTGGATTCAGCGCTGGATTGGAGTCTCTCATTTGCGATGATGAAATATTAAATAAAAACCTTGAATGGTCTTTTGAATATGTTCGGAGGTGGATGACGGCTCCACGCTGACAGATCCCTGGCTGACCTCACTGTACTCACTGCATATTCAGCCTTCGCTATTTTATAAAATGCAGATTTCTGGAAGCACGCTGGCAAAATCAACCCTGCGAAATGCTAATGCTCTAATTAAACAAATGTTATCGTGATGTGTGATCCCAGGCTGTCGGAGGAGACCAGGTATTCCCTAGAAAACGCTGCAGTAATCAAATACTTTAGATTCTCGTTAAAATCTCAGAGAGACTAGAACCCAGCGTGGCCCCAGCTGCTGCTCTGCTTATGCCTGTCGGCTCTCTCCTCTCAGCTCCCTGCTTTTACAAAAGAATAACTTCACAAGCTGTTTTAGTTCACCAATCTCATTTTCCCATATCATTGTTTAAAAGTGGTTCACATAAGGGCACAAAGTCAATTATTGTATCACATTTTCCCAAAGAATTTTCCAGATTTTAGCTGCAAAAATTGGAAACGCTGCCTGCTCGTGTTTAGTCCTGACTCTGGACAGCAAAATAAAAAGTCACAGAAACAAACAATGATCAATAAATTCATTGTTTGATTCATTGTTTTCCTGTTTTTGTTTCTGTTTCGAGCCCAAAAGTTTACTTTCTCTGTTAATGTTAAAGAGAGAGACTAGAGAGTGACCTGAGAGAGAGAGAGACCAGAGAGAGACCAGAGAGAGACCAGAGAGAGACTAGAGAGAGACCAGAGAGAGACCAGAGAGAGACTAGAGAAAGACCAGAGAGAGACCAGAGAGAGAGAGACCAGAGAGAGATCAGAGAGTGACCAGCGTGAGACCAGAGAGAGAGAACAGAGAAGAATAAGTAGATGCACAGTTTTAAATGTAGCAGTTTATTATTCGAGGGTCATATATTCTGCACACACACACACACACACACACACACACACGTGATAAACCTAGCCCTTATTGTGGCCCAGCTTCCCCCAGACTCCACCCCATGCTGCCCCCACATACATTGAGTTTGAGACCCCTGATTGCATCTTCTGGAATATTCCAGTCTCAGCAAATCTGCAGTGATGTGGCAGGATCAGGATGTGCTCAGAGAATAATGTGAAGTGGTAAAAATGGAAGCTTTCATCTTGAGAATCACCTCTTTGTTCTCTCTCGTATCTGTTCTCCTCATCCACAAATGGCAATGCTTATTATTTTTACCGTTTACGAGTCTCCTTGAAAAATGAAATGTCCGTGAGTCCCCACAGACGGCGAGGGGATTGTTATCTAAGGCGGCGAGGAGTACTTACCGTAATGAATGCACGCTTTGAAGTCATTAGTGGAAAAGTACAATAGAACAGGGACCTTTAAGTTTCACCAGACCTGTCAATCACAGCTGTGGAAGAGAACGGTTTAAACCCAAGTGTTTGAAAATTTAAGATAGGCAAAGAAGGCAAAGAAGGTGGAGGCTGGAGTATCTCCTAACTCATAAAACATAAATTTAAATCGTATTAAATAATGTTGGTGTTGATGATCTTTTTAATTGACTTTATGTTTATCTTTTCTTTTTCTTTTTTTTTTCTAGCACGCACGCTTGCACACACACATACACACACACATCTCCCTCCCTCCCCATATGGTATTGTTTCGTGTTCTCTCGATATTTGTTTTTCTTTGTCTGATCCCATGTTTTGTCGCTGCTTCAAAATTCTTTTTGCCATCGTGCCAATCATTTTCACTTTTGTATGTCTATGTATCACTTAATAATAAAAAAAAAATGAAAAGTTAAATAGCAAAAGGTACAATAATTTCTAAAACTAACTGTTCCTATGTTAGTATTAGATAGCAATATGGCCTACGTGCAGGACTGTACAAGGACTCTACAAGGACTCCATGTTATGACTATGATGTGACTGTCTCTTTGTGACACGTATGTCTTTCGATGTGTGACGTGACAATGACTATATAAACTGTGTACTGCCTTTATTCTGTCTGAGAGAAAGAAACAAAGTAAACCAGTGGAACTTGAGAGAAACTTAAATAAACTTCCAGAGTCTGGCGCACCACGATCCGTCTCTGTCTGCTAAATCCTAACAGATTTGGTGGAGAATGCGCGGCTCAGTGTGTGCCATTCTCTGGATTGTTTTGAGGGAGTTTGCTCTGTTTCTTTTCCTCGGCGTGAGAAATCGGCATGCTGTGTCTGGGAGCGGAGATTCCAGCAGACTGGAAGAGCTGTTCCTGGATGCTTCTTGTCGCTTCTGTCACTTTTGTTTTTTTAAATTGAATATTCCGACGCGGAAAAGAGTTGGCAGACCTCTCGGACAGTCCGTGCATGCACCTGTTTGATAAGAATAAGGTAAGCAGACACCTTTTTATATGTAAAGTCTGCATAATTGGATACTAGCTAAATTTTGGTCTGTTTTTGAGGTCTGTCGAACTCTCTAAATTGTGTTCAAATAAGTGAGGATCCACTAAGTGTATAGGATCCATAAGTGAAAAGGCCATAAGTGTATAGGATCCATAAGTGAAAAGGCCATAAAGTGTATAGGATCCATAAAGTGTTGGCCATAAAAGTGTAGGATCCAAAAAGTGTTGGCCATAAAAGTGAGTGAAGGATCCATAAAGTGTTAGCCATAAGTGAGGATCCATAAGTGAAACCATGGTGTAAAATTAAAAGCAATAAAAAGGGAAACGTGTTAAGGAGGCCTTTTGTCACAAAAAGTTTAGTAATTAACCAATTCCAAGCTTGATAAATGACAAAAGTAAAGAAGCAACAATATTTCAGTGATCACAGTTTAAATTACATACAGAAAAAGGGAGTTTTTGTTTTTGGAGTGAACAGAGTTCACCGGAGAATGCAGAGTTTTATCTAAAGTTGAGCTATGAGAGCTTTCGTGAGTTATTTACATTTTTTGCCGAGTTTTATCTACAGTTAAGCTATGAGAGGGTTGTATCCAACAGTTTTTTTTGTTTTTTAGAAAGAGATTTTGAGTTTAAACTAGTTTGCTACCTCAATAAAATAGAAGCCTAAGGGAAATTAAACACTAAGAGTGCCTTTTGTTACTAGTGTGGAAAGTGATCACTTCTAGACTTGGATGACAAAAGTATAAACTACAAGTTATATTCGCTTAACAAAGTAATCTTGAAAGTTATTCTTCTTTCTGTTTTTGCATTTTTGCTAAAATACTACTTTCTGTCTGCCTGTGTGCGCCGCACTATCTTGCTGCCGTTGTCAGGGAAACGGCCCCCTCCTTCGCTGCTCTGGCTCTGAATCAGAGCAAAGCTACTGCTTTAGGATTTTGGCTTTTCATAGTTGTTATTCTGTTAAATTTGCGAAATTTGCAATTGAACATTGTGTTATGACACAGTTAAACATTTTTAAACACCATTAGTGAATAAGTTTTGAATATTATATGTTTTTTGAAACCCAAAGATTAGTGCTAAAGCTGTGCAATTCTTTTTAGACCTAACATATTTCTAGATTCCATTCTTTTAAATCTGCTGCTTATTTCTTAACTTTTTGTGAGTTGTGTTTGTTTTTATGTTTTTATTTTAGTTACAAAAGCCGTATTTCAAACATTTAAATTAGAATCTGTGTTAAAAGTGATTATTGATTATAGACTTCGTCTAAAAAGAGAGAGGGAATTAGGTATTATATTGAGTTCTACCCAATTCACATTGCAAGTGGTGACTTTTTTGTTTTGACTACACGCCTGACCTTGTTCCTGCTGCTGATGCACACAGCAGAGGAGACTGGCTCTAAAATGTGCTCCAATTCATATTGACCTAATTTGAAAATGCTGCAATTATTTTAAATTAGTAAAATATATGCTGAGATAAATGTTCAAGATAATTAAACACACAGTACAAAAGTACATAATACATATTTTAAAGTTTGAAGATTTTTGAGATTTGAGTCTTGTTTTTTTTATTAAGAGGGTTTCTGGTCTTAAAAATGTCATCATTAGTAAGATAATAAGTAATCTTTTATTTACATAGCGCATGTGAGAAAACCCAGAGCGCTCCAAAATTGTTTTGACTTTAGAGAGAAAAACAATCTCATTCACATATCTGTTGTTTTTAATTTGACTATAAAGCCTAGCGTACATCGACAGAGAAACTGGAGACAACTAGTTGCAAGGCGGCTTTTGGCAACTGAGAAGAGATGGTGGGAGATGATCAGTTGCCGAAATCGGTCGATGTGAGCGCTCTTACAACTGGAGATGATCAGTCGGTCTCCAGTTTCAGTCAGTTGCCCGTGTTCTACTTTTCGGCAACTAGTTGTCCTCAGTTTTGGAGATATGACGTGATGTGCGCGTTCCATGCGCCGCTCCGACAACGTGTGTGTATTGCGTGTATTGCGAGCCCGCAACAGTTTATGTCAGAAAACACACTGTAGTTGAGGCCAGTTGCTGTCGATGTACGCGCTGTTATTCGCGAGACTGGTCTGCTACTGGGAGTTGCCCGTTTTCGTCAGATTGTCGATGTGTGCGGGGCAGCAACTCATATGCGACGGATATAATCAGTTGCCAGTCCGATGTACGCTAGGCTTAAGGTTGTGTTCCAGGACCAAGGGCACACACTGTACAGGGTCACTGGACTGCTGGAGTGGACACTGGACAGCAAAGCCCACCCAGCCACAGGTCACAGATCAAAGAGCAAAGGAAAATGCCACCTCCTTGCCCCTCCCCACGCCACTGCAGAACTGAGTGGGTGTGAGAGAGACCGGGGTAGAGAGAGGTCTCTGGAGACGTGATGGGTGGAGCATCAGGCAGAGACCTGAATGAGAGTTGGGAGTGTGTCCAGTTGGTTTACATCACCACAGTGTGACCTTTGAGACCTACAGGTGGTTCGAGGAGTCTGGAGACACAACCCCAAAATTCACACCCTACATACACACACACACACACACACACACACACACACACACATACATTCATACACTCACACATTCACATTTACATATAGATACATGAAAAAGCAGAACATGAGAAAAAAGCATTTTAAAAGTTTACTCCAATGTAAACACATATTTTTAATTGTCTATCACTTGAATCAGTATTTTTTGTGACCAGAAATGTTCATTTGAATTCTATATTGTCATGGACTAATTGACCTCTGTCCTGACACTTTTGATTTGTTGATTTTGTACTGTGTGTAGTAATTACATTGATTAGGATTAGATCTGATAAAAACACAAATTAGAGAAGTAAACTGAATCATTGCGCTTGCTTTTTGTCTGAGGGACATTAGCAACAGCAGGAATAGAAATTGTGTTACATTAGAATCAAAGTGACTTAACCATAGAGAGTAACTACTGCATAACAAGCTGTGTACAGGAACTGTGACACTGCACCATTGACCAGAAGTGCATCGCAAATGACCTGATGTGCTTCAAGTGAAAAGACTGTATCTGGAGATCCGATGTCCAACTGGAGAGACCAAAACCATGACATCTCTCGAAATATGACCTGACCTGATGACGACTGAGACTCACCCTCAGGGGACCTTGAGGACCTGAGGACCTGAGAGAGAAAAACCTGGGGAGTGATTGTTTATATTTTTGAAATCATACATTGATAAGTGCTAAATGAGAGAGATACTCATGATTCTTTCTTTTGTTTTTGTTTGTCCCTAGCTTCTGGACATCTGATGATCTATTGGACACAGACATTTGCAGAACAAGAACCAGCCAATGAAAAATCGTCTATTGCTGATGCTATTGCTACAACCAGAACTTGTGACCAAATGCAATATACATGTTAAGTATTCAGACATCTGACAGACAAAAACTTTGAAAATGATAAAGTATGAGTATTGTAGCGTTTTATTAGATGTTAAATAGTAGTAAAAAAGTAGAATTGTCTTTCCTTTGTTTTTCATAAACATTTCCACATAAGAGTTAAAATAGTACCATACAATGTTATCCTTCTGATAGAGCAGCTAGAATATTAGAATCAGAGTTATGTTACAGCCATTAAAAGTGACAGAAGTCACAAATTAGAAATATGCCTTTGCTCAAGCTGCAACTGAGCTTTGGAGTCACAATAGTGTAGAAATAGAAATAGATAAATGCATCAACCATAGATGCTTTCAAAAATAGAGATTATTAGTAGCCAGTGCTAATATCAAACGGTAAAGGGACCATTTCACAAACATTTACTTCAAAAGTAGATAAAGTTACTTACAGTTTTATGTACAGTTTTATTAGATACTTGCCAAATTCACTTGTGTTCAAACATCTGTGAATGTTGACAATGCAAAAAGTTCATGAGTGTAGCCTAAATTAATGCCTAGATCAATGAGATAGATTAGAACCAACAGAGATTCAAAAGCATTTTGATGTATTTTGATGTATTTGTGTATAGCACAAAAACAAAATAGTAGATATTTAGATATTGAGAAGTTTCCAGCACAAACACCATTGTAGAATAACTGACCCCAACCCCAAACCTGCTAAAATAGATTAGCTCTTGTAAGGATTATACCAATTTGATTAAAGATGTACATTCATCCCAAACTGATAATGAGAGTATAATACCATAGAGAGATTTATTAGATTAAAATATTAGCTTAAGAATATGGCTCAATAGAAGCAAATATGCAAACATATCTGTAAATAGATTAGAATAGTTTTAAACTATAGTAAATAGAGAGTAAAGTACACAGTGTAAGATTGAATAGTGATAATAATACAGTGAAATGAGTGTAGTGTAAACAATTAGCATTAGAATAAATGCTAATAAATGCTGTTTTGACTGAATCTGCTGAGTTGTACTGTGTCCAATAGTGTTTGTTTGTTTTTATTTTTGATTTGTTTTTGTTTATTTTTTCCCAGGATAGAGGATAAAATCCACTGATATTGATTTGGATGATTATGAGTTTAATGCATACATTTTCTTTGTTTTTTAATAATTTTTAAAGTTTTTTTTTCTTTTTTTTTTCTTTTTCCACTTTATTGATTGATCGATTTGAGTGATCACATGTGATTATGTGATCAAAGGGGAGGGTGTTAGTATTAGATAGCAATATGGCCTACGTGCAGGACTGTACAAGGACTCTACAAGGACTCCATGTTATGACTATGATGTGACTGTCTCTTTGTGACACGTATGTCTTTCGATGTGTGACGTGACAATGACTATATAAACTGTGTACTGCCTTTATTCTGTCTGAGAGAAAGAAACAAAGTAAACCAGTGGAACTTGAGAGAAACTTAAATAAACTTCCAGAGTTTGGCGTACCACGATCCGTCTCTGTCTGTTGAATCCTAACAGATAACTGTCAAAAAGGTCACATGACACCTACATTTATGCCACTTTTGCTTGTCGTCCTTGGGTCCACTCCACAGAGGATCAGTTCTCATTAAAACATTTCAAACATACAGTGTAAAAAATATTTACAAAATAACATAAAACTGAAACATTTCATTTTTATTATGAAAACAAAATAAAAAAAATATGCCATCTATAGATTATGCATAACGCACAAGAGGCTGATTTTTAACTTGTCCTGTACTTTACACCATCTCATTGGTCCTGTAAGAGCAGTTTAGAACAGTTAAAAATACTAAGTGTCCTGCCGTATTCAATGCAAACACTATTTACAACAAACATCAAATATGATTAACTTTTACTAATTTCACTATGTACCTCATGGCGGCGCATTGGCAGAGTGGTTAGCTTCACAGCAAGAACGGTCTGGGTTTGATTCCACCTTCAGGCCTCTCTGTGTGGAGTTTGCATGTTCTCCTTGTGTCTGTGTAATCCTACGGATTCCCCCACCACTAAAACCATGCGCCGCCTGTAGGTGAACTCGCTCCCATCTTTTGTCCGAGAGCCTCAGGTCCTGGAGCATCAGGTCCTCCCCTCCGGACCTCAGCCTAGAGAACATCTTCGGAGGGAGTTGAAAGTCTGTATTGCCCACCGATAGGCCTGAGATCTGCAGGAGAAATGGGCTAACTGTGAAGACTCACATTTTCCATCATTTGAAAATGAGTCAATCGTTTTGTCTCTCATTCTTGAGTTGTTGTTGTAGATCTGAGGCTGTAGATCCAGAACCTAGGCTGTAGATCCTGGACTGAGGCTGTAGATCCAGTACTGCAGAACTAAATCCATGGCTTTTCTCCCCTGTTCTCGTCCTTGTTGCACTTTGAGCTCAGGCTACTGTTGATAGTTGTTTATTTAACTGTGTTGCCAACCAAGTGCTAACCAAGACATTTGAATTGATATTAATACAGAGACTTCACACGAACCTTCTGACCCCTTCCTGTTTAAAAGTCTGGTACAAAACCTAGTTGGACCGACTCTCCGACAGTGCATTGTTAATGCTAAAAAATACAAAAAGTAAAACTGACCAGAGGAAAAGCCTGGACAAGAATTAGCAAAAACCAATTTCACTTCACTATAAATAAGCAATTGTTGAGTGTCTCTCTCTCTCTCTCTCTCTCTGTTGTAGTCTACTCCTATTGTATTAAACATGAGAATAACCCAACATTAAACCTGCTGGCTGCGTGGAACTCTCTAATTACCTCATTATAATTCTGTAATGAGAATGATCCATGGAAAAACAAGACCTTATCTGAGCTTCATTATCAAATGCGTTTAATAATTGAAAAAGTTCAGGTCGTGACAGAACTGCAGAGGATCCATCTTCTGCTCGTTACGCTCGCGCTATTATCTTTTAACGCAGCTAACAAATTTAACACGGTTCGTCCAATATAATCCAAGGAGACGGCGGCCATGACAGTACGGCTGACCTGACGAGATGTTAAAGGACAACTAAACCCCAAATCAACTTTTTAAACTCATAAACTGCATAAATATGTTTCTTATAGTGCTCTCTACATATCATGGTACATTTTTTGACATTTTAGTGCAAATTAGATATAATCCCACTCTTGAGCTTAAAACCGTCTGTTCGGCGCTACATTTGAAGGCCCCCGGAATGAGTTGGAGTATTCTGGCGACATCTACAGGTTTCAAATCGAGTTACATCAGTTGACCGCCCCTACTGCTAAGATAATTCTGTGGCTTAGGTTCAGGTGTCTATCAATACAATTATCTTAGTGTGTAAACAACTATGGAAAGAGAATTTATGGTATGTAAACTATTGCTTTAAGCCACCAATGAAAACTGTCAGATTTGTTTGGGCCCAAACAACATCACAGCCCAAACCACGCCCATCTGTCTGCCCCCCTTCTTGTCCCCTGATCCTCCGGCCAACGTCCTTTTTAGAGAGAATTTTCAAATGTGGGTGGAATAAGGCCGGGCACAGGTGTTTAGGTTTCCTTTAAAGACACTCCTTACTTGACTTTGTTTAAACCAATGGGTAGGCGTCTCAGCTGTATATTAAGTATTTTAAAATTGCATCCAATCAGGATCCTGGCGTTTGCATTCATAAGACGTCTCTCCATCTCATTGCATGTATACAGATGGACGATGCTAACGTGCTAGCTCCATGAAGCTCATTGTGAAGTGCTCATGGGGAAGTTTTCCACAGTGTATAGAGCTTCGTAACTAAACGCTCTATTTCCAATAGAGCTGTTTTATAGAACTTGACTTTTATAATTTTCCATACAAAGTCTGCTTGGACTAAACCAAAACTACGAAATGTTTATTCAATGAGTATCATTACTTGTGTTCCAGACTCAATGTTTAGAACAAAATAGATAGCTTTGTTTGTTTTCTTGCCATAGCAACCCATATTAACTTCTCACTCTCACTTTTTCGCCTTCAATCAATCATTCAATAAAAAATAATTTGCATAGCACATTTTGTGTTCAAGGAAATTCAAAGTGCCCCTCAAGAGCAATTCAGATAGATAGATATATAGATACTTTACTGATCCCTTAAGAAGAAATTCAGCACGCACAATAAAAAATTGCATTCTCAAAAGATATAGCAATAATCAGCAACAGCCTGTCAGGTCACAGCAGCAGAGGTGGAGAAGTCTCTGGGTGGAACAGGACGGGTCACAGCAGCAGAGGTGGAGTAGCCGCTTGGTTCTGACCATTTTCTCTGTTCAAAGTAAAATGCTGAATGCTTCATTAGCATTTTTCAAAAAGTTGGCATTCCTCCGATGGATTTTGACCCGATCTGCTTGGTTTGGACCATGAATCCTCTTTGCTCTGGACCATGAACACTGTACTGCAGCACAAGAAACACATACAGAAAACACAATTAAAAATGCATTAAAAAAAGACAATGAATAAATGCTAATATATATATACAGTATATATATATATATATATATATATATATATATATATATATATATATATATATATATATATATATATATATATATATATATATATATATATATATATATATATATATATATATATATATATATATATATATATATTATATATATATATATATATATATATATATATATATATATATATGAATAATTGTTGTATTAAATGCCCTAAAGCCTCTTGCGGATCCCTGATTGAGACTTCCTCATTACTGACAGAGACTGTGGTTCTGGTTCCACAGCGGCGTACGAACACAGTCGTGTGAGGCGTACAAGCACCGAGGCAACACCAGCGGACACTACCATGTGGACGTGGACGGTAGTGGACCAGTGAGGCCTCAGCTGGTGTTCTGCAACATCACAGGTGAGACGAGAGGGTGAAGACTGCTGCTGAAAACATTATTTTCTCTCATGACCAGTGATGGCAGAAGTGTCTTTCACACAGACTAGGATCAAATCATCTCTATTTAAAACATTCTCTTCAGTTCAATTCAACTCAACAGTTGATTTGAAATAAAGGGCTGACGACTTATTAAAGTTGTGGATTTGCCAACAACAGATCAGAGAATCAAACAGTTAAAAAAGTAATGCAGAAGTAAAAGCAGTAAAAGTAAAAGTAGTAAAAGTAATGCAAAAACATGGATAACAGGATAACTACTGTCCACAAATGTTCATAAAAGTCATTATTTTCATGATTTCTTTTTCATGGTGGGTTTTTTGTTATTTTGTTTTTTGTTTTTGTTTTGAAATCGTTCTCCCTTTGTTTTAGTTTTACTTCCTATCCTGTTCCCGTGTTAATTGTCTGCCCTCATGTGTTTCACCTGTATGTTTGCGTCTATATGTGTCTGTGTCTATGTACCTGTGTCTCTTTGTGTATGTACTGGACTGGTGAGTTTGAAGCAGTGAGAGAGTGCTAGTTACCATGGCAACACACCGTTTACTGTTAGCAGCTAGCATTTTGTCTTTAGCATAGTTTATCAGTAGTTCAAGTTATAATAAAAATTTCTAGCACTAATAAAAACATACATTTGCAAAGTAGTTAAAACCTAAAACTATTTTTTGGGGATTTTTTTCAGAATTTTATTAGTTTGAATGGAAATGTGTGGACATTTGTTATCGTTGCATTTCCTGTGTTTGAACTGTTTGTTTCTCTGATCTGTGTTGGCAAATTGACAGTTTTTTTTAAAAAGTCCACCGAGATAAATACTGTTGTGATTTAGGGGGATACAACAATACATAGAATTGAAGTGAATGGGAGCCGTCAAATTGACTGCTTAGGGAGTTCCAGTAGTGTCGGGTTTCTGGTTGTTTCCCAGACGTAACTATAATTAACATGAATGTGTCTGCAGAGGAGCGAGCCTGGGCTGTCCTCCAACACAACAACACGGAGCTGACCAGGATCAGCCCGTCGCCGTGGGAACCACAGCACACCGCCCACTTCCACTACAGCGCCGAGGAGGAGCAGCTAATGGGCCTCATCAACCAATCAGAGCACTGCGAGCAGGAGCTGTCCTACTACTGCAAGAAGTCCCGCCTCCTCAACACCCCTGGTACTTCCGCCATTCTGCATCTGTTATCATTTTCACAGTCACACACGATCAGGTCAGAGTTAAAAAGACTCTTGTTTGATTCGTAAATGATTGTATTATCGTTCATCAACATTGACCTGTGTGTAGAGAGTTTGTGTAGAGAGTTTTAATTCCTCTCAAAATTGTTGTGTGTTTTAAGGTTCCCAGTGGTTGAGATGCTTCACATGTCATTATTCTTTCACTTCATACACAGTGATGATAAACTACTACTGTAGCCACAGCTGCCCTAAGACACACTGACAGAAGCAAGGCAACCAGTCCGTGCCATCGGCCTCTCCCACCACCACCAGACTCATTCTAATGTGGGGGGAAGTGTCTTGCTACATCTAGGTCCTGGTGTAAATGTTGACTCTGAGGAGGGCAGGGACTGGCCTCTTGTTGGGAGTCTGAGCATTACAGACAAAACTGTTGAGAATCAAACACTTAAAGACATTAGATTATAAGAGGCAGAGACCAATAGACTGTAGATCCAGGACTGAGGCTGTAGATCCAGGACTGAGGCTGTAGATCCAGGACTGAGGCTGTAGATCCAGGACTGAGGCTGTAGATCCAGGACTGAGGCTGTAGATCCAGGACGGAGGCTGTAAATCCAGGGTTCGTATATAAAGTCTAAATAATACATAAAAATAACTATTTGAATACACACCCTTGTGCAGTGTCCAGCCGCTGCATACAAACACACACACATACACACACACACACACACACGCACAGTTGGAACCCCATGCCCAGAATACTCCCCCAGACTCCTGTATGTGACACGTGTAGCCGTCCTATCGGCGCGCCCCGGTGTGGCTTCTCTTTATCGCTCTGCCGCAGACCGAATGTTCCGGTCCATTTCCCTCGGACTCTCCCATCTCCGTCCAGCTCCACGCACACCACCGCTGGAACCGCACCAAAGATATGACTTATTAAACATGACAAATCGAGAGAATTTGAATATTTTCTCATTCCAGTTCCGTGATTACTTTCCGAGCTCTGGCCGTTTAAGCAGAGATTGCGGTGGGCTCTTGGCATCAGAGGGATCTGTATTGCGAAGACCGAGAGGAGCCTGTAGATCACTGATTTGGTTAATTTAGAAACTAATTAAAACATCTGTTACATGTACATGGAGAGGAGTATTTCCCATTCCACCAACGGCTGCGAGACTTCTCCAACAATGGGACAATACTCAACAAGATCAATAATAGTTTTACAAACATAATATTAATTTATTTGGTCTCTCTCTACTCTCTGGTCTTTTTCTTGTCTCTCTCTCAAGTCTCTCTTTCTCTCTCTCTGGTCTCTCTCTCAAGTCTCTCTTTCTCTCTCTCTGGTCTCCCTCTTTGGTCTCTCTCTTTGATCTCTCTCTGGTCTCTCTCTTTGCTCTTGTGGTAACTTATCATTTGGCTTGAAAGGGGTTCCCTTCTGCATAACCAGTGAAAATGAATTGAAAAATGACCAGACTTCTGATTTATGTATCATTAACCAAAGTTGAATGTATGAAATACAGAGAACCTGCAAATTACAGACTAAACCCAGGTCCTAGCTCCAAGATGACGATTAGCAAAGTGACCAAGACTGCAGCAAACACTGACGTCTTTGCAGATAGTTAAGTCTCAAGATATCACACCTTAACACATGCATTCATATGATCTTCATATGATCCTCATGATTAGAGCCATAATACACTGTTGTAAGTAAGTAATCGTTATTTATATAGCGCCTTTCACAGACCAGAGTAACAAAGCTCTTTACAACGGTGGGCCTTTGTCCTCCCACTCCACACAGGGAGGAGTCGCCAGTACAGGAGGCGCATGCAAGACCTATTGTACATGTTTTTAGTGGTAGGGGAATAGGGAGCACCCAGAGGAAACCTAGGCAGACACGGGGAGAACATGAAAACTTCACTCAGAAAGGCCTTGTTCCAACCGAGATTCTATCCCAGGACCTTCTTGCTGAGAAGCGAGAGTGCTATCCACTCAGCCATCATACTGCCCACGGTATTGTTGTATTGTATTGGGCTCAAATGTCCCAGGCATATTTTAATACATATAACATCACAAGAATGTATGTAGAACTTAAGAATATGATAGCAGACACTACACACTCTCTCTGGTCTCTCTCTTTGCTCTCTCTCTGTGATCTCTCTCTCTTCAGCAGTGGTGAGTTCAGGTGGATAGAAAAGTGTAATAAAGCTGCTACTGAGAGGATTTACCTTATTGTGTCTTTTTCATGGAACACATCACAAGGGACCAGAGTGACCCTGAAACAAACCAATTTCATTACAACAGAAAAAAGCCAACCCCAATTCCAAACGCTCTGTCTTCAGTCGTCCCTCCTGTACTGCGTCTCAGCCCTGCGTGGGTGCAGATGGGGTGAATCAATATTTGCGCAGGTTAGACAAAGGTGAGAGTGAGATTTCGAGATTGTTGCGTCACAGGAGCAGTGTGTATCTCTCTCGTACTGCTGAAGACCTGAGGAATGATTGATTCTGTGTATTCGGAGCTGGAGACAGATACGTTCAGTTAAGTTCAGATCCATGAATGTACGTCTCTGTCATGTCTCCCGTCTTTAAAATCTCGTCTCTTGTTTTGGTTCAAGGCGTTTTGAGACCTCTATCCCTCTGGTCCCTGTCTCTGTTCTCTCTCTGGTCTCTCTCTGGTCTCTCTCTTTGGTCTCTCTGGTCTCTCGCTCTCGGGTCTTTCTTTGGTCTTTCTCTTGTCTCTCTCTGGTTTCTCTCTCTGGTCTCTCTCTATTCTCCCTCTGGTTTTTCTCTCTGGCCTCTCTCTTGTCTCTCTCTCTGGTCTCTCTCTCTGGTCTCTCTCTGGTTTCTCCTTCTAGTTTCTCTCTCTTGTCTCTCTCTCTGGTCCCTCTCTCTGTTCTCTCTCTGGTCTATCTCTCTGGTCTCTCTCTCTGGTCTACCTCTCTGGTCTCCCTCTGGTTTCTCTCCGGTTTCTGCTTCTGTTCTCTCTCTGGTCTCCCTCTGGCCTCTCTCTTTGGTCTCTCTCTCTGGTCTCTCTCTTGTCTCTCTCGGGTCTTTCTCTGGTCTTTCCTTGTCTCTCTCTCTCTGGTCTCGCTCTCTGGTCTCTGTCTGGATTCTCTCTCTGGTCTCTCTCTCTGGTCTCTCCCTCTCGGGTCTTTCTTTGGTCTTTCTCTTGTCTCTCTTTGGATTCTCTCTCTATTCTACGTGTGGTTTCTCTCTCTGGTCTCTATCTATTACTACTCTTGCTGACTTATGTAAAGAAAGTTTGAGAATGTTTCTGTAAAATGGAGATTTGTTGGAGTCTCCAGTTCACCTGCCGATCCCCGGGTCACCGCTTTAGATACAGCTGCCGTATTTGCCCGCGGCGCTGGCTCTTACATCCATCAACCCAGCTCCCCCTGCCTCCCCCATCTCCCCCACCTGCCTCCCCCCAGCACACCCACATCCACATTCACAAATCATCTGTTCTGTAAACAGCAGAACAGCGAAATAACTTCTTCACAGGATTCCTACAGGGTTTGAGAAAGTATTAAAACCATTGAATTTATGTGTTTGAAAATACAGGGAAAACAACTTGGAAAAACTTGTGCATTCTGGCATTTTTGCTGCATGTAACTCATCGCAATCTACTCAATAGTATTTTGTCAGGAGTATGATTTTGATGACATATCGTAGTCGACATAAAACCGCCCCAGGTCTAAACCAGTCACATTACAGCAAGAGAATTATCATTTTCACAGAAAATGAAAAGACCTGTATTTGTAGAATTGGCTCTCTCTGGTCTCCCACTCTAGTCTTTCTCTGATTTCTTTCTGGTCTCTCTAATATCTCACTCTAGTATTTCATTAGTCTCTCTCTGCTCTCTCTCTCTTGTCTTTCTTTCTGGTCTCTCTCTGGTCTCTCTCTCTTGTCTCTCTCTTGTGTTTCTCTCTGGTCTCGCTCTTGTATTTTTCTCTGGTCCCTTGCTGGTCTCTTTCTCTAGTCTTTCTCTGGTCTCTCTCTGGGCATTCTCTGGTCTCTCTCTAGTCTCTCTCTAGACTTTCTCTGGTCTCTCTCTAATCTCTCTGGACATTCTCTGGTCTCTTTAGACTTTCTCTGGTCACTCACTATAGTCTCTCTCTGTCTCTGATCTCTTTCTCTCGAGTCTTTCTCTGGTCTCTATCTCTGGTCTCTCTCACTTCGGCAGTGTGTGAGGGTTTTATGGCCTTAAAACTGAGAGCATAAGCCTTACCTTGGCTTATATTTAGAACACATCACCCCTGTCACAAACCAGGGATATTTAAAGTACTTTTTCTTTTTTTTCACTTGGTCTGTAACTAATAACCGCCTCTCTCTCTAAATATCAGAATCATCTCTAGTATATAGCAAACACAGACTCCTGATGCCTCTTTCTGTAGGGGATCGCAGTCTGACAGTGAGATTTAGAACATTTTTTCTCGCTCCTCATTGAACTACTTCTGCATGAACGCTGACGAAGCCGATGGGGCCTCATCCTTGTCTTTCTGTCTCTGCGTCTCACCTTTTGTTGTGAGAAGAGATCGTTCCCCAGAGCAGCGGAGCTATCGTGTTGTGACAGGGTTCTGCGTCTGCTCTGCTTTTATTGTTTCAGAGTCTTATTTACACTCGGTCGTTTATGTCTGACGCTGTAAAGAAAAGAGACTTCATAATGTACGAGATAAAGAGCAAGGCTGGGAACTGACTGTGATTCGATCTGATCTCTCTCTGCTTGCTCTCTAGTCACTCTTCTCTCTTTCTGCTGTCTCTCTGGTCTCTCTCTGTTCTCCTTCTGTTTTCTCTTTTGTCTCTCTCTGGTCTCTCTCTTCTCTCTTTCTGCTATCTTTCTGGTCTCTCTCTGGTTTCACTCTCTGTTCTCTCTTTGGTCTCTTCTGGTCTCTCTCTCTCTTCTTCCTCTCTGCTCTCTCTCTTTTCTCTTTCTGGTCTCTCTCTCTCTTCTTCCTCTCTGCTCTCTCTCTTTTCTCTTTCTGGTGCCTCTCTGGTCTCTCTCTCTGCTCGCTCTCTTCTCTCTTTCTGGACTCTTTCTGGTCTCTCTCTGCTCTCTCCCAGGTCTCTCTCTCTCTCTGGTCTCTCTTTGGTGTCTCTCTCTCTCTCCCTCTCTGTGTTTTTTTTTCTGTGGAGAGAGTGAAGAGGTGGATTCTGCAGAGCTCAGTCTAAGTCCGGTTTGTTTAAATCTTTTTCATCAAACACCTGAGTTTGAAGAACAAACAAAGAAAAATGCTGATCTCAGCCTCTGAACAGACGTCAATACAGTGAATAATGAATATGAAACACTGGAACTTTGGGTTTTTGTTCTAGATGCATCATTACTCAGTTTGACCTTCTCTGTGTTTAAATGTCATATATCTTTATGTCATTATTTTTGGGGGAAATGTTTGTTTTGTTTTGTAAAGGTGAGTAGTTTTATCTTTATCTCCCAGACTTGGCAACCAACTTTCTTTGGCAGCTGAATCCCCTTTTCAAGGTGCTGGGTCTGGGCTGGGGCTGGATTGGGTTTGGACTGGGTCTGGGCTGGGTCTGGGCTGGGTCTGAACTGGTTCTGGACTGGTTCTGGACTGGTTCTGGTCTGGTTCTGGAGAAGAGCTAGTTCTAGTTACCATAGAGAGACACTTGGAGCAGTTAGCATTTGGTCATTAGCATTAGCCTTTCAACAAACTTGTTACATTAAACAGTTTTAGCTCTCCCTCAGACGGCTCTATTCTCTCTCCCTCTCCTCTCTTCCTCAGACGGCTCTATTCTCTCTCCCTTTTCCTCTCTCAATGGCTCTAATCTCTCTCCTCTCCGTCCAAAGATTGCTCTAATATCTCTATTCTCCTCTCTCCCTCAGATGGTTCTAATCTCTCTCCCTTCTCTTCTCCCCCCCAGATGGCTCCCCCTTCAGCTGGTGGGTGGGAGGTCCTGGGTCTGGCCAGGAGCAGGTCTTCTGGGGCGGGGCGGTCCCTGGGAGCAGACAGTGTTCCTGTGGACTTCAGCACACCTGCCTGGACCCCTCCCACTACTGCAACTGTGACGCGGACCGGGAACACTGGTACAGAAGCACCATCAAACACTATCAAACAGTACATATGTTTCGGTCCCTCAAACACTCGTCAGTACCTATGTGTCTGTCCATCCAAGTACAGGACAAACAGGCCACTTTAACATATTTATATTTACCTTTATAACTATGTCCCACTGAGCCCAGAGAGAGAGACCAGAGAGAGAGACCAGAGTGAGACCAGAAAGAGAATAAAGACATCATCGAGAGACCACCTACAAAAGTAAAATATCACACTGTGTTTAAGAGACCAGAGAGAGACCAGGGAGATAGACCAGAGGGACTCCAGACAGAGAGAGAGAGAGACCAGAGAAAGGCCAAAGAGAGACCAGAGAAAGACTAGTGAGTGAGACCAGAGGGACACCCAAGAGACAGAGAGACCAGAGGGACACCCGAGAGAGTTTAGAGAGAGACCAGAGAAAGAACAGAGAGAGACCGGAGAGACACCTGAAAGTGAACAGAGAGAGACCAGAGAGAGAGAGAGCTGAGAGAGAGACACCATATAGAGAGCAGAGGGAGACCGGAGAGAGAGGGACTCCCTCCTCACCAGACGGACTGCATTAGTCGGTACTAACGATTTAAATTAAACAATTTGTTTGAGCACCTCTCTGGAAAATCATATTGTTCCTCTGCATAATTCATGGCTTTGATCATAAAACCATAAAACCATAAAAATGTGTTTGTGAGCGCTTTATCTGGGTCGCGTCCCTTCGTGCTCTCTCCGCGTTCTCGTCTTTGTTTACCTGCATGTATATTTGATTGGATTTACCACCATTTGCTGAGGATCGTCTACTGCTTGCCTGATGTTATCACAACAACAAAATAAACAGAGGAGCAGGGAGGCTGGAGAGGCAAGAGAGAGAGGAGAGAGAGAGAGAGACCAGGGGGAGAGAGAGAGAGAGAGGAGAGAAAGACCAGAGAGAAGGAGCAGAGAGAGAGAGACCAGAGAAAGATAGAGAGGAGAGAGAGAAACCAGAGAGAAGGAGCAGAGAGAGAGAGACCAGGGAGAATGAGCAGAGAGAGAGAGCGAGAGAGAGAGAGAGAGAGAGAGAGAGAGAGAGAGAGAGAGAGAGAGAGAGACCAGAGAGAGACCAGAGAGAGAGACCAAAGAGAGAGACCGAGAGAGAAAGGAGACCAGAGAGAGGAGAGAGACGGAGCCAAGAGCGAGAGAGAGACCAGGGAGAGAGAGCAGAGAGAGAGAGCGAGAGACTAAGCCTTAGCGGCATCAGGATGGGTCAAATGCAGAGGATGAATTGCCCTATGGGGATCAATAAAGTGCACCTTTACCTTTGCCTTTACTAGAGAGAGAGAGAGAGAGCCCAGAGAGACCAGAGAGAAGGAGCAGAGAGAGAAAGGCCAGAGTGAAGGAGCAGAATAAGAGAGAGACCAGAGAGAGAGAGTCAAGGGAGACGAGAAAGAGTGACCAGAAAGACTATGATGCCTTTCAACACTTGTCCATAGGAGGCTTTAGCAGCAAGTAGCACAAGTGGAGACTGACCGGATGTGTGCAATCATGTGGACTTTGCGGGAAATATCACTGTAATGTTGTTTTTGTTTGTCCCATTCAAAAAAATATATATATTAGAAAGATAATCAGACAGACAGATCGATAACCGAGTGTATCTGTGCGTTTCTGCCTCAGGACCAATGACTCTGGGTTGCTGGTGCAGAAGGACACTCTCCCGGTTCGTGCGTTGCTCATCGGCGACGTGCAGCGGCCCGAGTCTGAGGCAGCCTACATGGTGGGACCGCTGCGTTGCCATGGAGATCGTGAGTCTATTTCTATTTGTTTTATCTGTTTGTTTTTATTTGGATGGGACAGTGCGTATGAACAGCAGGAGCAGTAAAGGAGCAGTGAAGACAGCACATGGCAAATCTATAACCTGCACTATTTTCACAAAGCTAGAAATCCTGGCTTTATTCCTTGTTTAGTCATTAATGTTTTGAGAATCATAACCAGACCTTTTCTAATCCTCCAGCCACATGTTACTTTTCCAGTGAGATTAGCTCGACACGGTAGTTCTGGCAACCCGGATCACGGACTTTCTGATTGGTAAAACGGTGAAGGGCGGGACATCAAAATGGAAACAATAACAAGATTTAGGGGCTGTAAAAGTAATTTTTAAAATCCAAATATCTCGGCTAAACTACTGTGATCAGTCAACAGTTTGACAGATTAGGGCCATTTAATGATACCTTGACATATTATAATTGAACTATTAGACATGTTTAAGTGGTAGGGGACCCGGAGGACACAGGGGAAAAATTGCAAACCCCAATCAGTCGGCCCTGTTCCGACTGGGATTCAAATCCTTCTTTTGCCACCGTGCTGCCCTGTAAACCACTGGTCATATAGTAAAGTCCATCCTTAAGTCCAAGTCCACAGCCCCATGGCTCAAGAACCCGAGCCATGAGCAAAAATAACTTAAAATCCCATAATTACACCATTACAGCTGTTTGTAATTTGTCGTTATTGCGTTTTCCTATTGTTTAAACACAAGCCCTAATTTCAAACGGCTCCGTGCAGTTTTAAAGCGCCGCAGAATGCACATCACTGTTCCACTCATTACCAGTGAATGACTTTGCTTAATTAGCAGCAGCTTGGCAATATAAAAAACCATCACTTTATGATCTTTAATAACAAGTTCTCACCAAAATGCAGCAGAATAAACTCTGTCGCTGATAAATCCTCCCTCCTTTAATTGCTGCTAATTGCTGCTTTCGCTGTTTAAATAAATTACCGTCCGGTGGAGATAGATCACGGAACAAATCTCACAACAAACGTCTTTGTTGTGAGAGAATAAGCTTTTGCCTGGATTTGTGTTTTGACCACAATATTGCTATTATAATCAGCTTTATTCTCCCAAACTTCAAAGAGAACAGAAATGTACAAGTTTGATTCTGCGGGAGGAGAGATGACGTCTGAGGCTGAAAACATGAGGCGTTCAAAAACAGGCCTTTCAAAAGAAACCAGAGAGAGACCAGAGAGAGAGAAAGAGAGAGGCCAGAGAGAGAGAGATCAGAGAGAGCCCAGAGAGAGAGGAAGAGAGAGACCAAAGAGAGAGAGAGACCAGAGATATCAGAGAGAGAGACTGTAGATCCAGTACTGTGGCTGTAGATCCAGGACTAATACCTCTTTACCCATTTCAAGTTTTGTGTTTTTTGCAGGAAACTTTTGGAATGCTGCGTTCTTTGACAAAGAGACGTCGTACCTGCACTTCCCCACGTTCCACGGAGAGCTCAACGCCGACATCTCCTTCTTCTTCAAAACGTCCTCGTCCTCCGGAGTTTTCCTGGAAAACCTGGGAATCAAAGATTTCATCCGGATCGAGCTGAGATGTGAGTGACGTCCATCCTCCAATCCTCTGTTCACTCAATAAGGAATCAGCATCACATTCCCTACAGCAGTGATGTGCTGCATCTAATAGTATTATAGAAGCTATTGGAAGAGAGTGGCTCTGAAACATTGACTGTAAACACATGCTAACCATTTTTACAGAACATGGTCACCCAAAGTGCTTTACAATGTTTAGAGTTCAGATATTGTTCCATTCTCTCCACACGGGGATGACGGAAGCGAGACTCGGAACACACTGGAGCATCAAAGCCTCTAACCAAACACCATTCATTCACTCATTACATTCAGAGCTTATACAGTGGTAGGGAAAACTGAGCGCCCGGAGTAAACCTGCACAGACACAGGGAGAACATACAAACTCCACTCAGAAAGGCCCTGTTCCTTCTTACTGAGAAGCGAGAGTGCTATTCTGTAGAAAGTTTTGCTCCATCTCTCTCTGGCCCCTATTGACTTCCATGTAAAAGTAAACCATGTCACTTTCTACCCCTTTATTATTCCATTTCTGGATTGGGGGGTGGCATTCAGAGCTGCCACCCAAGTCTCAGAGCACCAGTCCCTCGCTGATCCTCCTGCAGGTGGTGAGTCCACGGGATGATGGCTTCTCCATGATTGAAGACATGACTTTGGTCTTTCAGCGGGGGCTTCAGGCAATGTGGGGTCAAGTGTCTTGCCCAGGGACACAACAACAGCAGACATCAGAGGGAGCAGATGACATGGGTCGTGGTGGATTCGAACCCACGTAAACCAAAAGTAAACCATTTTAGGCCTAAATCTGTGGTTTAGTGCTTTAGTCGGATTTATTGTGATAATGTCTTTTAAATCTTTTACAATCTTTTTATAATTGGCTTAGTCTTTGTATTATTTTAAATGTATATTATTCTGTGTATTTTATATTGTGTGTTGTTGTTTTTTTCTTTTGTATGGTGTGTAAAAGGCGTCAATATATTAATTATTACTATATTCGAGGGGTTGAGGTGCTTCCTCGTGAGGTTTGCTCTATTTGAAAATGTTACTCATTTGCTGTTCAGGATGGTATCTCACACATTCTACAACAAAAAGAGAAAAAAATTTGAAGAAATTATTAGTTATTGAGTTAAAAAAGTTTACTTACTTACTAGAGAGTTTACTTACTTACTAGGGAGTTGGTCTATAGGCAGTTTCCTATTGGGTTTCATTGAGCTAGCATGTCAGCATCGGCCATATGTATACAGTTTATATACAGTTCATTAACGGGACATTGCCATCTGTCACTACCTCATGTTTTAGCCAAGAATACACGGATATTCCTTAAATCCACACAACACTTCCCTCTTATCTCCCTTGCCCTCAGTCCCTCTCTTTCCTCCAGATTGCCTCTTTTCCTAAAAAGTCTCCCGTGTGCTCTCCGGTGTCAGCCCTCCAGCCGTGTATAAGTATCATATCTGTAATGCCTCCCACTTACGCTGCCGGAGCTCCTGCTCACTCCGGCTAGAGCAGACGGTGACAAATGTGCCTGCAGCTCTTCTGGGGCTCAGCGTCAGTGCGAACGCCAAACGCTGGTTTGTGTCTCCTGGTGCCGTCACGGAGGCAGCTGGTGTGCAAACGGCTCTCTCTGTTTATTACGGTTGTTAACACAGCCGAATCTGGCCACTGCGCTAAATTAAATAAAGCCCGCGGAGGTTTACAGTCAAATATCAAGTCGTGTCCAATATTTTCAGCTGACTGTGGCTGTGTTAGTGGTGCATGCTGGGAGAAGGAAAGGAAGTTAAAACTTATTCGTCTGTCCGTGGGAGCAGATTCCTCTCTCAGTATGGGCCCGCCTGGGGTTTCTCACTTTTTCTCATTGGGTTTCTTCGTGGTTTATTGTCCATGCAGGAGGGTCTAAGGACAGTGATGATCCAGGATATACAGTGCCTTGCGAAAGTATTCGGCCCCCTTGAACCTTTCAACATTTCGCCACATTTCAGGCTTCAAACATAAAGATATAAAATGTAAATTTTTGTCATGAATCAACAACAAGTGGGACACAATCGTGAAGTGGAACAACATTTATTGGATAATTTAAACTTTTTTTAAAATAATGATTTTATTTATACATAAATGAACAACATGAACTCTAGTTTGTTATTATTAATTAATATGAATATTAAATCAAACCAACCCCGTGTCCAGAATACAAAAACCCAAAGTAATCAAATTAAAGGTGGACCTGGTGGGCCAGCCAAAACAAACAAAAATGGGCCGACACCGAACCAACCCTATACAGGGCCGTCCGGATCTGATGCCGGCACCCTAACTAAAGAATAAACAAAACCCAACTAGCTACACCCTCAAACGAAAATGTAACCACCGGACCCACCAGATCAAACAAAAATAAGGACAAGGAAAAAATGCTAACCTAATGGCTAAAGAAACAACCAAACCATGCGGCGTCTGGGGAGGCCGCAAACCAGGACTAGGAGGGAGCGCGCAGCGCGTGCACGCTCACCTCAGCAGGTGTTTGCAAAAGGCGGAGAGCAGAGAGGGGCGGGAGTGTACCAGGATAGCGCTTCTTATACTCCCGACCCGAGCTGCAAAATATACAAAATAAGTTACAAAAACCTATAAAATATACTTATACAAAACACAATCTTACAAAAATAACTATAAAACCCAAAAAATACCTGGATAAAAAAAGATAAGATAAAACCAAAAGGGGGGAAAAGGTGCCCAAACATAACAGACACAAAAAGATTTCCCAAGCTTTAAACATCTCAAGGAGCACTGTGCAAGCAATTATATTGAAATGAAAGGAGTATCAGACCACTGCAAATCTACCAAGACCCGGCCGTCCCTCCAAACTTTCATCTCAAACAAGGAGAAGACTGATCAGAGATGCAGCCAAGAGGCCCATGATCACTCTGGATGAACTGCAGATAACTACAGCTGAGGTGGGAGAGTCTGTCCATAGGACAACAATCAGTCGTGCACTGCACAAATCTGGCCTTTATGGAAGAGTGACAAGAAGAAAGCCATTTCTCAAAGATATCCATAAAAAGTCTTGTTTAAAGTTTGCCACAAGCCACCTGGGAGACACACCAAACATGTGGAAGAAGGTGCTCTGGTCAGATGAAACCAAAATAGAACTTTTTGGCCACAATGCAAAACGATATGTTTGGCGTAAAAGCAACACAGCTCATCACCCTGAACACACCATCCCCACTGTCAAACATGGTGGTGGCAGCATCATGGTTTGGGCCTGCTTTTCTTCAGCAGGGACAGGGAAGATGGCTAAATTTGATGGGAAGATAGATGGAGCCAAATACAGGACCATTCTGGAAGAAAACCTGTTGGAGTCTGCAAAAGACCTGAGACTGGGACGGAGATTTATCTTCCAACAGGACAATGACATAAAGCCAAATCTACAATGGAATGGTTCACAAATAGACGTATCCAGGTGTTAGAATGGCCAAGTCAAAGTCCAGACCTGAATCCAATCGAGAATCTGTGGAAAGAGCTGAAGACTGCTGTTCACAAACGCTCTCCATCCAACCTCACTGAGCTCGAGCTGTTTTGCAAGGAAGAATGGGAAAGAATTCCAGTCTCTCGATGTGCAAAACTGATAGAGACATACCCCAAGCGACTTG
Organism: Knipowitschia caucasica; assembly: GCA_964034765.1. Classification (NCBI taxonomy): domain Eukaryota; kingdom Metazoa; phylum Chordata; class Actinopteri; order Gobiiformes; family Gobiidae; genus Knipowitschia; species Knipowitschia caucasica. The sequence continues at coordinate 41,848,382 of OZ035824.1, read as the reverse complement.
CAGCTGTAATTGCAGCAAAAGGTGGCGCTACAAAGTATTAGTGCAAGGGGGCCGAATAATATTGCACGCCCCACTTTTCAGTTTTTTATTTGTCAAAAAAGTTTAAATAATCCAATAAATTTCGTTCCACTTCACGATTGTGTCCCACTTGTTGATTCTTGACACATTTTTTAATTTGAAGCCTGAAATGTGGCGAAATGTTGAAAGGTTCAAGGGGGCCGAATGCTTTCGCAAGGCACTTTATCTGCTGTATGTATTTATTAACATTATTTATGGACATTGGTCATCTGCCTCTTATGCAGCAATGGCTCATGTGTGTTTGTTATGATTGCATTTCCTTTGATATTTTTATGCCCATAAACAATAATAATGAGACTATAATAGTGCTGGGGTCTAAATCCAGACTGGAACATATTAAATGAGTTGTTGATTGTAAGAAATGTGATAAGCTGTTTGTAGAATCTGCCATAAACTTTGAGATAGGACGATAGTTGTTTGGTACTTTGGCATCCTGTGGTACTGTAGTGTGTTCGGCATCCCACTTCCGTCATCACTGTGTGTGGAGAGAATGGAACCATATCTAAACTCTGAACATTGTAAGGCGCTTTGGGTGACCTTGGTCTGTAAAAATTTACTTACTCTGCATGAGAGAAAATAACAGACTTTTCAGAACGGTAGTGCATCCAGGAGTTTACCTCCAGAAAGCCTTGCTGTTTTGTTGTGGAGATGATGGCGTTTTTGATGCCTTGAACTTTGTCATATACATAATAGCAGCTGAATGGGTTTGTTAATGAATTGACTGTTGAAAAGTAAGCAGGTTGTTTTGTAAGAGAAAGAACCCACACTTATCATTCACTTGCAGATTCAAGGCCTGTGTTCATGCACTCACTTTAAAAGCAGGCTGATTATTTATGATTTTAATGTTTTTTTCAACATTTTGATTTTGTGTGTACGTGCTCTTGTACGTACTGGTAATCTTATGAAATGTTATGAAGATTTTGTATACATGCCTTACTTTTAACTCTTGTTTGCACCTCGAGCCAAAGCAAATTCCTTGTCTGTGACTTCTTATTCGTTACAATGGCAATACCAATAATTCTGACAAGATAAAAATGATATATATAATGATTACTCACTTATTTCATGACCAAAAGAGCAAGCTGGCGGATGCAAGTGCTCAAACTCCGACCTCATTGTGTCTTGCTTTAAAAACTGTTGATTAAAATGGTTTTGGGGTCGAGCCCCGAGCGTCTAAATTAAACTGAGCCTGACTCCTGACCTGCACCACACTTTGAGAAGCATCCCCCTTCTGCTGTCATGGCGATGAGGAACGATGTTGGTTAATGCGTGTTCCAACCTCTTTCTCACACACCCACACACACACAGACAGAGGACACACACACACAGGTACACACACAGACAGAGGACACACATGCACACATACACAGGTACACGTACACACTTACAGACACACACACATCCGTGGCCTTGATCCTGGGTATTTTTAACACCATGTGACCTCCGAGACAGAAGATGATTAAGCTACATGAAACACACTAATGCGGGGACAAAACACTTCAACCTCCCACCGCAGATTACATAAAGGAACAAGCACACACACACACACACACACACACAGTGGGATTAATGTACGATGAGGACTACAGAAATAGTATAGAGCCGAGCTTGGACCATCTTGCTGAGAGTCGACACCTCCAAATACCAGTGTAGAGACCTGAGACCAGGACTAATGTGAGAGGACTTCAGGACTGAGACGGAGGACTTTACAAAGCCGTTGATTTGCACTGATCCGAGAATCAAACAGTTAAAGCACAAAAGTTAAATGCAATGATAAAAAACACACATAGAGCCATGGTCCATAAGGGACGGACAACCAATGTCCAGAAATGTTGATGACTTCCATTATTGTTGTTGAATGTCGATGTGATGCAGATGCTAATATTAGTCCTAACCCCTTCTTCTTCTTCATCTTTGGTTCCTCCAGCTCCCTCAGAGGTGGTCTTCTCTCTGGACGTGGGGAATGGTCCAGTGGAGGTCCAGGTCCAGGTCCAGTCCCCCCTGAATGATGACCGCTGGCACCGGGTCTCAGCCCAGAGGAACGTGAAGGAGGCGACGCTGACGGTGGACCAGCACCCGCAGAGCACCCGCAGAGCACCCGCCGACGCTCACATGCACCTGCAGCTCAACAGCCAGCTCTTCATCGGTCAGACACACTACAGTCCCAATGGTTTACAGCAGGGGGCGCCAAGCTTCTCCCTGGGAGAGCTACAGGCAGAGAGCTACTCCCTTTAGACCAGGCATCAGGTCAAACTCAGGCTCGTGAGCCAAATCTACCCCAAGACAATATAAAACGATGAGGCAGGTGATGCCCGGCCGCACAGCGATCATGGAAAGAAAAAAGAATGAAATGGAAACAATAATACTTGGTCACTATATCAAATGATTTATGTTATTGTATTATTTCAATGTAACTTTGCCTTATTTCATTCAGCTGCATCCGATTCCATCAGAAAGCTCCTTTCTTGTTCTTCTTCTGCTAAGGGCAGCTACAGGTTTGGCTAACATACGTATAACACATAACACATATAATATATAACATATAACACATATAACATAAAACACATTTTAAGATAATTTAAAATGCACTTAGGGTAATGTTCCAATGACGATAGAAATGATAAGAAAGAGAGGTGAAGGGTAAAACGGTTGATTTTAGAAATCGGATGCACCCGAGATTTGGCTGCTGCGAAACATGAGAGGAGTTTATGGAGGAGACACCCTTTTGTTTTACTTTTTAAAACTCATTGGACTTATTTCCAAATGGAGGATTACATATCTGCGCTCAAACTATTATCTGGACTTAAACATGAAACTGGTCTGTGCAGGTCATGTTTAAGGTAAGGCCCATAACACACTTTGAAATGTGATTTTTCATACTTTTGCATTTTGCATGAGCAAACAATGCGGGCATGAAACATACTGTATTCTGCTGTAGCCAAACTAATTGTGAATAAGCCGCTCTATAGGTCCTGTTGATTTGTATGATATAAATGTACATCTGATTGGGTTGAAGTCAGTGCCTCACCAATCACCAACACTGCATTGTCACTGTCACTCACTGCACGTCACTGAAACTACCAGACTACAAACATAGCAACGCTTTGATTATTTATCTAAGTAGCAAGAATAAATCTCCAACTTAAGCATAAAAAGAAGCAGGTATTAAATCTTGTATATTGTAGTGCAGAAATATATAGTTGTATGTTCTGTACATGTTAGCCTGAGGATCTGGGACAAAGTAAACAGAAGTTAGAGACATGTCAAAGAGAGGAGCAGTGAGAAGTAGAGGAGGATGAAGAGGATGAAGCTTGTTTTCCCGGTGGTTTTCCGGAGAACACTGCATCAGCCCACTGCTCTGAGCTTCACAATCTGACAAAAACACAAATTCTGTGAGCAGAGAAAGCCCAGTGTGAGACGTCCAAGACTCAGTAACTGCACACACAGCTGGAGGGAACTGGGACATGTCCACACGGAGACAACATGGTCCACACAGAGACAACAGGGTCCACAGGGAGACATGGTCCACACAGAGACAACATGCTCCACAGGGAGACATGGTCCACACAGAGACAACATGGTCCACGCAGAGACAACATGGTCCTCACAGAGACAACATGGTCCACGCAGAGACAACTTGGTCCACACAGAGACAACATGGTCCTCACAGAGACAACATGGTCCACACAGAGAGAACATGGTCCACACAGAGACAACATGCTCCACAGGGTGACAACATGGTCCACACAGAGAGAACATGGTCCACACAGAGACAACATGCTCCACAGGGTGACAACATGGTCCACACAGAGACAACATGCTCCACAGGGTGACAACATGGTCCACACAGAGACAACATGGTGAATAGTTTTGAAACTGTATTGCATAAAGATGGTACCAGCTCTGTAAATGTATCTGGCCACACAAAGCTGAAAAACTCATCCGTTTCAACTGAAGGCTTAGTAATGTATGAGCCAGGCCTGTGGGGGCCGCTGTGAGAAACCTCAAGGAGGACCACATTGAGGGAGGGATCCACTTCCACAGACTGCAGATCCAGGACTAAGGCTGTAGATCCAAGACTGAGGCTGTAGATCCAGGACTGAGGCTGTAGATCCAGGACTAAGGCTGTAGATCCAGGACTGAGGCTGTAGATCCAGGACTGAGGCTGTAGATCCAGGACTGAGGCTGTAGATCCAGGACTGAGGCTGTAGATCCAGGACTGAGGCTGTAGATCCAGGACTGAGGCTGTAGATCCAGGACTAAGGCTGTAGATCCAGGACTGAGGCTGTAGATCCAGGACTGAGGCTGTAGATCCAAGACTGAGGCTGTAGATCCAGGACTGAGGCTGTAGATCCAGGACTGAGGCTGTAGATCCAAGACTAAGGCTGTAGATCCAGGACTGAGGCGGCTCCCGGGCAAGACACATATGATTGAATAGTTTTTCTTTAGCTTTAAAAAAAAATTCCCCTCATCAAAAACATTCAGATGTTTTTCACTCCGTTAACTGTCATTCCCACGTTTTCATTTTGGACAGAGCTTTATTCCCCCTTCATTAGTTTTGGGAAATTCTCACTCTTTACAACTCTGTGCCTTCAATTAGATTGCGCCATCCAATTTAATGAGATGCAACGTCTGTCAACTGAATAAAAAACTACCCACGGGTAGAAATAAAGTAAAAGTTAGATGTTTAATTATGAAAGCAGAAAGCAATCTGCCTCTTCCACCAAGAGACCAGAGATTTATACACAGAGCAACTCCAACAAAAAAGGAAGCATGAAAACATTTTATTATCAAACAATATGCAATTATAAGATGAATGGGTAACATTTCCACTTGTATGCGCAGCGAAACAGACCTGTTTTTGACCTGGATTTTAACATTGTCAGAGCAGGTGGACCCAAGGTCCCAGGATTGACCCCTGTGGTACTCCGCAGGTCAGGGTCATATGATCTGTGAAAAAACCCAACTACTCTTGTGAATGAGACAGAGATCAGGTTACTGGTTAGTGACACTGTTGCACTTTATTCACAGTTTTGTGCAGTTAAGGTGTAATTTAATGTTATCTCCAAACTATTTCTTTCTTTGTTTTAAACTCAGCAGAAAGAGAAAGAGACCAAAGAGGGTCCAGAGAGGGACGAGAGGGACAAGAGAGCGAGACCAGAGAGAGAACAGAGAAGAGAGAGACCAGCAGAGAGACTAGAGACGGAGCAGAGAGAGAACAAAGAAAGAGCAAATGGAGAGCCCAGAGAGAGAAGCCTGTCGGTCGCCTCATTATCAGCTGTTGTCTTTGTGAAACTTGCTTCACATACTGTACTTACACGTTAGCAACTTGTCAAGACCTCACAGCCTCTGCTCACACATTTTTAAGTATTTTCTTCCTGCTTCGTCAGTTTGTTTTCTCCCATTTTGGAGAAGTCCACAGTGGGCCATGAAAACAGACTGTTGTGGAGATTTAGAGAGTGGGTGTTCGTACCGACGTTTGGATAATGTATGCGATATTCCTCCTAGACTCACTATAGTCCTGTCCCAGAAGATTAAGAGAAGAAATATGAGTAAAAGTTGATTGTTTGTTGCTTCCCTATAGCGGCAGCGTGGGAGAGCGGGAGAAACTGTTTCTTTATCTCCAGGGAATTGATTTAAATACAGCTGTGCATTTGTTCAGTCAGTTTGTCTCGCCACAGAATTAGAAGTTGAAAGAGGAAATGCAGATTGTCTCGTTTTCAGGATCGAGGACATGCATTTCATACAGTTACATTTGTTAGTTTTGAGTTCATTCATCAATGCAGCTATGACCAGAGAGAGAGCAGAGAGAGATCAGAGAGAGCCCAGAGGGAGCCCAGAAATAGCCCAGAGGGAGCCCGGAGAGAGACCAGAGAGAGCCCAGAAGGAGCCCAGAGAGAGCCCGGAGAGAGACCAGAGAAAGACCAGAGAGAGAGCAGAGCGGGACCAGAGAGAGAGCAGAGCAAGACCAGAGAGAGAGCAGAGCGGGACCAGAGAAAGAGCAGAGCGAGACCAGAGAGGGACCAGAGAGGGACCAGAGAGGGATCAGAGAGAGAGCAGAGAGAGAGCAGAGAGAGAGCAGAGAAGGACCAGAGAGAGACCAAAGATAGACAAGAAAGACTATGTGTGGGTTGTTTTTTCTCCCATCCCTCTTCCAAACATAAGCTCCATTCAAAATTTGTAAAATGTGTGTGCTATGTTAATATTATTCTTTATGGAAAGCTATAATCCAAACGCTTTGATAAAACCCCCAATGGAAAGAAAATAGATGTTATTTGGATGCCTAACACATCTGTGTTTCCCTTCCGACAAATCCAGAGACCAGAGATAGACCAAAGAGAGAGACCAGAGATAGATCAGAGAGAGAGACCAGAGAGAGACTAGGGAACTAGAGAGAGAAACCATGGAGTTACCCGAGAAATACCAGAAAGAGACCAGAGAGTCTATTAAAGAGAGACCAGAGAGAGCAGAGAGAGACCGTAAGAGACCAGAGAGAGACTAGAGAGAGACTAAAGAGAGACTAAAGAGAGAGAGAGACTAGAGAGAGACTAGATAACTTGAGAGAAAGAGACCAGAGAGAGACCAGAGAGAGACCATAGAGTGAACAGAGAGAGACCAAAGAGACTATTAAAGAGAGACCAGGGATAGACACTTGAGAGAGAGAAAACAGAGAGAAACACCAGAGAGATCAGAGAGAGACTAGAGAAAGAGAGACCAGAGAGACTAGAGAAAGAAACCAGAGAGAGCTTCTATCAAACCCCAATGGAAAGAAAATAGATGTCATGTAGATTCCTTGGCAGCTCATGTGTATTTCCCTCCCACCTCTGTAACCTGTCGACAAATCCGCTCTGCTTTGTGATTTTTTTTTCTTTTTTATCCCTGCACAAATATTTGGGGAGTTGGTAATCGCGCATTTGAATGGACAAACAGGAGCCGGACTGCGGGAGGATTTGATTGTCTTTGGGCTAATAATAATCTTATGTGAACAAATGGGCCGGCGGCGGTTCTGTTTGCCTACAATGCAAACGGGGACTGGATTAGCGAACAGACTGACAAGTTGATTTGAGAAATGAACAAGAACAAGCCTGCGGAATGGCTGACGGCTAATCTATAACATTAGCAGTGCTGCGGCTGTGAAATCGAAATTAATTAGCAGCTACGCAGGCACAAACAGAGTGGTCCTGTTTTAATTATTAATACAACGAGAGTGGAAGTGGTGGGAGCGCGAGGACTGAAATGTACAATGCTTCACTGCAGGCATCGGGATTCCTCCGACGTCAATGATCCACATTCTCTCAAACGATTTCTAAACCATCAAACTAAGAAGTCGATCTTGGTCCAGAAGGAGCACCCAGTAATCACTACAGCAAATAATTCATATCACATCTCTGTATGAATATGTATAGTTCCCAATCTGTTTTTCTAATGATCTGTGACAAATATGTTTCATTTGTTTAATTTAAAACTATTTAATACAAGAAAAAGTTATGTAAGGAGTGGTTACCGACGTTATAGCGTCCCGGGGTCTAGCTCCTCTGGGGGCTCTGGTTTCCCTTACCACTAAAACATGAACAAAAGGTTAAATCTTCCAGCTTCAGTAGTCTTGACCAAGCCGAATACCTTCATCTGGAGATGGGTCCGCGCTGCACTACGGAAGCCTTAGAGGCATCAGGATGGGACAAATTTCCCAACGTAGATAAATAAAGTGCACATTTCAGGGATCATATACATGAGCCGCAGAGATCAAGTCCAAATATATATTATGATGTTGTTAGCGTCTGTCTTAAGATGGCAGACATATTGTTAAGGTGGTTTCTCACTGGGATTTGAACTTTCAGGACCACTCCGCCACATAACAAGTATTCTGATGAATAATCCGTATCCTAAATACACTGAGTGAGAGCAAAGTAGAGCTGTGATTCAAATCAAGTTTGCTTCTCAGAGTCCCAGCAGTAGACCAGTCCCTGTGCTCCTCAGAGTCCCAGCAGTAGACCAGTCCCTGTGCTCCTCAGAGTCCCAGTTGGTTCAATATTTGCTAGTTTGAAAAAAAAAAAAAGTTTTGAAAATCAACTCATGTACCCCGTTTAAGACACTTTATGCTTTGAGGTGGAATAGAACCCAGCAAGAACCTACTTGCTGTGTTCGCACTGGTCTTTGTTATCATGTTACTGATATTAGCATCAACTGACCTAGTGCAGAAAACAATGTTTTGATATGGTTATATACATAAGAAAGGTATAGCATCAATAATAATAATAAAAATGCTCTTTCCCTGTGTCCTCAGGGGGAACGGCGTCGCGTCAGAAAGGCTTCCTGGGCTGCCTTCGGGCTCTGCAGCTGAATGGAGAGACTCTGGACCTGGAGCAGAGAGCCAGGGTGACCCCCGGGGTGAGAGCCGGATGCCCTGGACACTGCAGCACCTACGGGACCCTGTGTCAGAACCAGGGGCTCTGTCAGGAGAGGGACCGAGGCTTCAGCTGCCAGTGTGGAGCCTCCGCCTTCACCGGAGCATTCTGCCATCAAGGTAAACTCAGAACTGTTTAATTCAGTTTAATAAAGCGGTTCAAACTCAAGAAATGCAGTAATAACAAACACATAGGACTGAAGATGTAGATCCAGGACTGAGGCTGTAGATCCAGGACTGAGGCTTTGGATCCAGGACTGAGGCTGTGGATCCTGAACTTATGCTGTAGATCCAGGACTGAGGTTGTGGATACTGGACTTTGGCCGTAGATCCAGGACTGAGGCTGTAGATCCAGGACCGAGGCTGTTGCTCCACCAGAATCACAATTGCGCAAAACCACTGATTGTGTGCGCCCGAAATGGTGAATGTGACACAAACGTTTACTGAGGTTCCATTTTCAATGAAAGTCAATAGAAGCCGGAGAGAGTCAAAGCAAAACTTCATCCATGAGCTCTCCCCATTGGGTTTCATTGAGCTAGCAGGTTAGCATTATCCATCTAAATACAGTTGATGGTTGCTACTCATTGCATTCCCCATGAGAAACTTCAATAGAGCACACACTGCCATTGCTCTTGTATTTTAAATCTGCCCCTGAAGTCTCTCCTCTGGTGGCCGGCCGTGCTGCACTCTCACAGTCATTACAGACTTCTCAAAGGCCTTTTCGTCTTCGGTCTGGGACTAACCTTTCTGTCTGTGGTCATCGTCTCTATTCAATACATCAGACACTAAACATGCAGAGCAACACAGCCGGCGTCTCTCTCCCCAAGGTCAAGATGGCGGATATTCTCCAGGGCACTTGTCGGATCCTCAGCACAAAGAGGATCCGACAAAAGTGGACGTAGAGTCAAAAGCTGCAGTCGTCGACAGAAGTGGGTTGGTGGAGTGGGAGAAGTCTGCGATCTTCAAACAACATTCATAGCTCTCAGAAGGACAGACAAGCATGTGACCAATCATCTGTGTGTTGACTGCTCTGAAAAAAGAAGACGATATTGTAGAAACAGATATGAAAGCTAACTCGCTCTGGCTCCTATTGACTTCCATGTAAAAGTAAACTCCTCCAGCTCAGTAATCATTTGTGTCACACTCACCAGCTTTCTGATCCTGGTGTTTATATGTTGTCTTTATAAATCCAGATGTGAGCCATATATGGACTGACCAATCACATTCCAGCTTGCCTTAGCAACCCTCTTAGCCACACATTATCTTGCATCTCAGAATCAGAATCAGTATCATTTTTATTGCCACGTAAGTAACAGGAGGTCACAGACTTGGAAATTGCTTTGGCTCGGTGCAACAGTCAGAGAGAGAGAATAAGATAAAATAAAAAGAATAAAAAACACTTCTAAGGAATAAATTAAAAATTAATATTAAAATAGTCACAATTACTATATTCAATATACAGTGCACATGGTGCACACAATGTAAGGTGACAGCAGTACCGTGAGGTAAAGTGACGTATGATGGGCAGTAAAGTGACTTTATAAAGAGCAGTAGGGGACTTCTAGAGGGCGGGCAGGTTCAGAAGTGTTCAAGTGCTCAAGAGTCCAACAGCAGAGGGGAAGAAACTGTTCTTGTGGCGGGAGGTTCTAGTCCTGATGGACCGCAGCCTCCTGCCTGAGGGGAGTGGTTGGAAAAGTCCATGTGCAGGGGGAGAGGGGTCGGCTGTGATACGACCAGCCCGGCCTCGAGCTCGGGCGACGTACAGGTCCTGCAGCGATGGAAGGCTGCGACAGATCACTTCCTCTGCAGAGCGCACAATGCGCTGTAGTCTCTGTTTGTCCCTGACTGTGGCTCCAGCGAACCACACGGTGATGGAGGAGGTGAGGATGGACTCGATGATGGCCGTGTAGAACTGCACCAACATCTGTGCAGGCAGCTTGGCTTTCCTGAGCTGCCGCAGGAAGTACATCCTCTGCTGGGCCTTCTTGATGAGGGAGCTGATGGTCGGCTCCCACTTGAGGTCCTGGGTGATGGTGGTGCCCAGGAAACGGAAGGACTCCACAGAGGTGATGGGGGAGTCCATCACGGAGGGTGGGGGCGGGGGGGCAGTGCTCTTCCTGAAGTCCACAATCATTTCTACTGTCTTCTGGGCGTTCAGCTCCAGGTTGTTACCACTGCACCAGGACACCAGCCGGTCCACCTCCCTCCTGTAGGCGGACTCATCGTTGTTGGAGATGAGTCCAATGAGGGTGGTGTCGTCCGCGAACTTGATCAGCTTCACGGAGTCGTGGCTGGAGGTGCAGTGGTTGGTGTACAGGGAGAAGAGCAGGGGAGAAAGAACACAGCCCTGTGGGGCTCCTGTATTTATAATCCGAGAGTCCGAGACATTCTTCCCCAGACGCACTCGCTGCCCCTGCTACATCACATAGCTCACCTTGTCGTCACAGTGTTTCTATCACCAGTTACAGAACAGTAGGAATTAGGAGTACACAGCACAAGATAAGTGGACATTAACTCTATACCAAAATAAAAGTAAAAGTAAAATTTCGAACTTTAGCATATTAAAGAAGCAAGTCTAAAATCTCTCACTTTAGCAAAGAAGCAGGTACAGTATATTCTAGTGCAGAAATACATAGTTGCATGAGTGTACACACATCCACCAGCTCCTCAGGGAGAATCCTGAGTCGTTCCCAGCTGAGAGACACCATCGCTCTGTGTCCTGGGTCTTCCTCTGGTCTCCCTCTTTTTGTCCTCTCTATCATACTGTAGCTATTTTGTAGTTTCCCATTTTCCAAGGTTTTCCACTCTCACCCTGGTGGTATTTGAATTATTATTAATTTTTAACATTCTCAAGGTTTAGTTCATGTTTTGTGGTGAATTTATTTTGTTGTCGATAACAAGGACGCACAAAAGACATTCCTTTCTAACAGAGTGATGGTGCAAATACAACACAGAAGCTTTCTGAATTTTGGTTAATGTCTGAGACACAGAATCTGGAAACATTACTAAGTGTTCGTCAGTAATTCAGTAAAAGTAACGTAAAGTAAACAGGGATTACATCTACAAATAATTAATGTGATTACATTCACTTTCTTCTAATCAAGCAGTGTTACAATGCATGCAAAACCGTGCATGTTGTGACTTTTGTCTCGTCGACTCTTGACAAATGAATGACATATGAGAGATGTGACCACTGCCACGTGATAAACTGTAAACATTATAAGCGGCAACATAAAGCATGAGAGCGAGGATGACCACCGAGCATTTCATTCATGGAAATACGGCGCTACTACGAGGCGGCTGCAGTCACAATTATCAGTGGGAAGTAAAATACTAGATCAAACCTGAGTAAGCGCAGCACAAACGGAGAAAAACAGGAGAACCATAGAGTGTGTGCTGCCGGTGCCGATGAGATTATTTTGTTTTGTTTGACCGGAGGAAAAGATCTGCAGCCAACTCATCCTTGAACCCTTTATAACACTCTCAACGTCACACAATCTATGGTCAACACCAGGCCTGGACGGGCCATCGGGCGTACTGGGCAATGCTCATATTTGGGCCAGTCTGTCTGATTCATACAGAATTTTTTTTTGCAAAATGTATAAATCCATTGAGAAATGTTCGAGGGAAGTGCGCGTGACCACCGGGTACCTGCTGTATGAACTCAAACGGATTTTGCCGCAGTGTTCTAGGGCATCTGCGGTTGTTTAGTAATGAGCGGTTCCCGCGTCCAGCGGCTGTGCGCCGCTTTGACAACACGGTGAGCGCGCAGCGGTAACGTAGCCATGTTCCCAAGACCATACACGCAAAGGACCATTCTCTGCTTGTTGTGTGCGTAACCTGTGCACGCAATAAATACACTTCTGCAAGAAACAGTCCGTGTCCCCCCCTTTGTCTCCCCCATCTCTCCCCCGTGTCTCCCCTATGTCTCTTCACGTAGCGCAACAAAATTTGCTAAATTAAAGTTGGGATACCTAACTTTTCCATTGCATTAACAGTTCATGTTGGTTGTGCCCAAAAGTAAAATGCTGTGAACAAATCGTACAGATTTAATGACAGCCATTGGCTGACACTATGCTTGGACTTTTTTTTAAATGTCCCATTCTCATCCCTGTGACAAACGATAGTTTCGGCCTGTGTCCATCTCCCTCAGTCTGAGTAGTGACATGTTTATTGTGTATTGTACGGATATACAAGAGAGAATTTCTCTGATCTTTGTTGATTCAATGGTTTTGTTAAGTCCTCTGAGATGACTACTGTTGTGATTTAGGGCTATACAAGAATACATTGTTTTGTATTGTGTTGTAATGTAGACTTTTGCACATTATTTTAATTGTTGAAACTGCATACATCCTGATCCTCTACACTGAAGAGTCTACAGTATGTGCTTCTGCATGACGTATAAATAACTGTAAAAACAACATGAAAATAAACATACCCGGGCCGTCAAGAAGCAAAAATGCCCGGCCGTTTTTTGGTCCCAGTCCAGCCCTAGTCAACCCTCAGCTAGTCGCTACAGAGCGTCTCAGTGGACCTGCAGCCTGTGAGAACCTGGACTTGAATGACGCTGTCAGAAAACCTCCAAGACAAAAACATAGACTTTGGTGTTCGTTGTAGAAGAGATGCTGCTACAGAGTCGGCGTCTTTCAAAAACATTTTCTGTAAAATACAATGTATTAGACAGGGACAAGGACAAGGACAGATAAAAAAAAAAACATTTGTAAACATCTGAAGAAGCTACAGCAGGAAGTGTCATTTACTTTCATCCATCCATCCATCCATCCATCCATCCATTTTCTTCCCTTTAATCCATTTCTGGGTCAGGGGGGTGGCAGTCAGAGATGCCACCCAAGTCTCATAGCACCAGCCCCTCACTGACCCTCTGCAGGTGGTGAGTCCACAGGAGGACGGCTGCTCTCTGAGTGTGAGCATAGCCTTGATCTTTCAGTGGGGGCTGTGGGCAAAGTGGGGTTAAGTGTCTTGCCCAAGGACACAACGACAGCAGTCATCAGTGGGAGTCGGTGGAGAAGGTGTAGAGGTGGGAATTGAACCCACGACCTTCTGGGCTTAAGGCCAATGCTCTACCAACTGAGCTACTGTCGCCCCTTTACTTTCATGTTCATGTTAATGTCATTTCAGCCAATTTTGAAACTACTTATTTGTAGTTGACCTTTATTTAAATTCCTGTATAAAAGCAAACGTACGAACATGATCATGTTTTCTATTTTGTGACACAAAATAATCAAAAAGTAATGTAACTAATTACTTTTTTTAAAGTAACTAGTAATTTGTAAATAATTACTTTTTCAATGTAACTTGCCCAACACTGTTAATTAATCATTTTAACGTTTAGATTTTTTATAAGAAAAAATCCCACTACTTTTAATCAATTATTCACAATTACACACAAAATAAATTGTGTGTAATTTATTGTTACACAATAAATTGTTAATTTACAATTAACAATTGTAAACCGCTTTGAGACTCAGATCTGCAGTGAAAAGGCGGTATATAAATAAAGATTACTTACTACTATTACTTACTTATTCAAGAGTTTTTCATTCAGAAGATGCAACACAAAGTGTTTTACAGTTTGGTTAAAACAATCCCACATGCCACTGCAAAGGAATCTCATGTGGGGCTTGTATCCACAATCTCGTCCTTTCGGTCATTACCCAAAGATCATGATGAGGTAAGGGAGGGGTCATAGAGCTCTGCCTGCAGACACTGCTCCCTCACTACACCTCTGAATTTAATTTTTCACATTCATGTTTTGTTTCCTTGTTTGATGCTCTTTCCTGCTCTTCTGTGATGAGTCTGTGGTGTTCTCCTTCTGTGGACAAATAAATGTTTCTATTTTTTAGAGGTGCACCGATCGATCGGTAACCGTTCATTATCGGCTGATCATGGCTTAATTTGCGTGATTGGCGACCGGTGAAATGTGCCGATCAAAAAGACCGATCATATGACATGGGGGTTTGTGCGCACAAGTTACTTCCTCTCGTCAAAATTGCGTAAACAAGCAACTCGTGCAGCTATCAGTTACCGAGATTCTACAGCGGCAACAACCACACAGTAACGACGGTAAGAAACAAAACGAAATATGCACGAAAGTTATGGAATTTTTTTCCCTCTGCCACCAGCCCTTGTCTATCGTGGAAAGCGCTGAGTTCAAACGACATGTCCACTGCTTCAATATGCCATTGTGGAAATATTTGACTGATGTCTGCCTGCCGCAGATTTACCAAACTGTATATTCTCACATTGACACTCCAAGCCCAGCCAGAGACACACAGCGCAGACACACGAACACACTCAACAGCGAGCTACAGGCAGAAACATCCCGTGTCAGGACTTCGCATGTTATGTTCACAGAAATGTTGGAGGAAGATGAGTGTAGTGGTAGTACAGACAGTCCTACAGCGGACAGCCGCTTGTTTATCGGAAGGAGAATAAAAGCCGCTTCCCTGCTTTGGCCAAAGCAGCGCTTGCTTTCCTCTGTGCTCCAGTGCTCCAAGTGTAGACAGTGACTGTTTACGCAGCGGGACTTTTCAGGATGATAAACATAATAAACTAACCTCTGCAATTGCTGAAGTTATGCTGATATTCTGAAGAAAAAACATTGCCTTAACTATCGCTTCTTAATCAGTTTAGAAATGCAGCATGTACAGTATTGCTGTAATTCATAGCATTTTTATTTTTTATTTTGTATCTCAATGCTCTCTAACGTATACTTGTGGTTCCCAACCTTTTTGTCTTGAGTACCCTAGGGCATTTTATTTATACTACCTAGTACCTTGATGGTTTTGAAAGATTAGTTATAAAGTGAATAACTAGTCCTATTCATTTATCACTAATAATATCAATATTTGATCGGATCGGCAATGATCGGTTTTGGCAGATCAACATTTTAATGATAGGATATATCAGGATATAGGATCTTCCAAAAAATTCCTGATCGGTGCACCTCTACTATTTTTCCACAAAAAATGTCTCCTGGTATGTGTGTGTTGCACCTTGAGATGTGTCCGTGTACGTAATGTGCATTATAAAGAAAATGCATTCTTTTTCAATCTATTTGCAGAGGTGTCAGCTGTCTTCAAAGCCTCCACGTCGGTGCTGTTCTTGCCTAGTGCCTCGTCAGAGTCTGAGGAACAGGGAATGTCTGGAGAAACCCTGTCTCTGAGCTTCAGGACCCGCCACAGTCCCGCCATGCTGCTCTACGTCGCCTCCTACAGGCAGCACCTGGCTCTGCTCATCAACAAACAGGGTAAGCATCACACATGTGGAGCCAACAAGGAGAACAAAGAAAGACCAGAGAGACCAGACTGAGACCAGAAAGAGAGACCAGACAGAGAAACCAGAGAGAGACCAGAGCAAGACAAGAGAGAGACCAGATTGAGAAAGACCAGAGAGAGATTAGAGAGAGAGAGAGAGACCAGAGAGAGATTAGAGAGAGACCATGGTAGTCTTTTGAACTAATCTCAGAGAAACACACAAGCCACAAAGGTTTTCTTCTAACTTTACATATAGTTCACTGTTAAATATCGATATACATATTTTATACTAGCGGTTACATGATGTTGTTAGAGTATATATATGTGCAGTGAAGGAGAAGCTTGCTGTGTATAAAAAAAGCAGCATTGTTCATTTTAAATCTGAAAAGGTCAACTGTGTTAAAGCGATGGACTATTGTACTACGTATACTGTACCTTAAACACATTTTACTGGCTTTAAGACATAACGGGACTGGTTGAAATATGAAAAGTTGACAATACTTTATTAGTAAATCATTTGAGTGACTTCACATAAAAGTGTTCAAGAAAGTCAGAAGTATCCGGCTCCATGGGCAGACCATTGTCTTTACACCTGAAAGAAAACATACAAATGCTTGGAGCCTCAAACCAGAGTTTTACCTTGTGTTCTTAATCACATTCTTTCATTCTGTTCCCACTGCATGTCCATCTGCTCACACAGACTGCAGACACTGTCCCTTTCCCAATATTTATTCTGTCTCTAAATGAATGTTGTTGGTTTTTCTGACAATGTTAAAACACAGATTACAGTTAGAAGCCGGAGCCCATTCTTGTCTGTTGTATTTGACAGAAAGTAGGATCACAGCGGGACTTGGTGTCGGTCTTCGCTTCTCTCTCCACGAGCTCATTAAATCCCATCAAGACGTTTATGTTCGAGCCACACATGAGAAAAGTGATGAAATGGAACCAAACGGATCTTTCTCAGCCTCACACTCACATTTCCACATCTCCATCTGTCGCCACATGAAGCAGCAGCCCTTATTAGCAAACGCTGCAAATCTTTCGCCTTAAAACGAACATATTGTAAAGATTTCAAAGATGAGAATTGTGCCGAAACGTGACAGAGCCACACGTGATGATGTGCACATTATTGGTATAAGGTGCACAGCAGAGTTACAGCACAGTATTATGCAGCGACATGTAAAGTGGGACACAACTCAAGGCCTCTGGGCCAAATCCGGGCCACAAGATAATTTTTTTGGCCAGTCAGATTTGTTGCAACCAGTATGTGGAAAAACATACTGTCTTTGTTCGAATGATCCCTGCTGTTAGAGTGAAACTGTCTTTGTCTGTGTCTGCATGTGTGTGTGTGTGCATGTGCGTGTGCGTGTGTAGAGGAGCTGGAGCTAGTCTTCCGTGTGGACAGCAGTTCTTATTGGTGGAGGAGCTCAGGAGCGGAGCTCTGTGATGGACAGCTGCACTCGGTGACCATCAACCGGACCATGGACACACTCCTCATACAGGTACTCTACTTATACACAGTGTTGGGCACGTTACTTTGAAAAAGTAATTAGTTATAGTTACTAGTTACTTCTCCCAAAAAGTAACTGAGTTACTAACTGAGTTACTTCACTATAAAAGTAACTAGTTACCAATTAAAGTAACTGTTGCGTTACTTTTTCGTTTTGTTCTGGAACATAATGTGCACTCGACGTGCACATTTTTACCTTTAAAGGGCCCATATCACGGTTTTTGACTTTTCTCTGCTTTAAACATGATTACAGTGCTATTTGGCCTTCATACACAAGCCCACAGTAGTTTATTCATTGATTCTGTCAATCTTTTGTAAGTGAGCAATCTGTCTCCTTCCCCAGCGTGAGGCACAGAAACGCTCGGGTCCACTTCAGTGACAAAAACCACACTGATGACGCGCATGACCCCGTTTGCTTTGTATTTAAAATAGTTGTTAAATACTTTTGTCAAAACGGGGTAAACAATACACAATTAGTATGCTGTTTTTTGTCAAAAATAATGAAAATAAAAATAAATTAAAAGCCGGCGGGTGGTGATTGACGGATCAAAACAGCGAATCAGAGCGCACAGGCTCCGGCTCCCGAGTCCAGCGTCTGTGGTCTGGTCTCGCGGACACCACATAGAGCTGCTGTTTTTATGCTTTTGTCAGCAACTAAAAGTGTTAGGATCACGTCAACTTGAATGAAGTGTGTTATGGGTGTAAATATGTGACACACTATTTGGCCCTAAGAGGAAGAAACACAGTAAAATCGCTAGAGTAAAATTTACTCAAATTGAGGAAAATTTAACTCCATTTTTGATAACATTTGGTCCCTCTCTAAAAAGAGTCAAATTAACTCTTTTGATAGAGTCGTTTAATCGGAGTAATTTCTCTTCAATTTAGAGTAAAAATTCTACTCTTTAATAGTAAAATTCACTCTCTGCAGAGAACATTTAAATTGACTCTTACTCTAGTTTTACTCTTGCGAGAGGAACTATAAATTTACTCCATGGTATTTTACTCCCTAAAAAGAGTTAACATTCCTCAATTCTGAGTAATTGTTTAATAGTACATTTCACTCTATATAGAGTAAATTTCAATTGACTCTCACTCTATTTTGTACTCTTACTTGAGGAACTATATATTTACTCCATAGTAATTTACTCCCTAAAAAGAACTCAATTTTGAGTGATAGTTTCTCCACAAGCTCCTAAAAATGTGAAATATGACAAAAAGATCAAACATTTTTTCACATACCCTTTTATTTGGCACCAAATACTTGCTCAATAGAAAATTCTCATTCCATTTGTGAACATGCACACTGTTGACACAGAAATCCAAATATTAGGGTTGATGCCTTTCTGTGATTCCGTGCAGATGATCTTGAATGCTGGTCCCAGTCTAGAAAATTAACAAGCATACGTTAATAATGAAGCCCTTCCAAAAAGTTAGAAAAAGCGAGGTGACCTTACCTTGAGAAACAGTGAGATGGTCACAGACATGTCTGGTGAAGTAGAAGAAGAAGACATGTCATTGCCCCAGCCTGAAAAAGATCAAACGGAAGTCATCTACTGTGTTTGTGACACGATCCATTTTCACCAATATAAAAAAACTCACCTTCAACTTTAGAGGTGGACTCAGCTTTAATTCTTGATTGCAGACAATTGGCTAATTTTGTTGAAGTAGCATCATCAAGCATACTGTAAGTCTGAAGTCCTGCTCTATCTGTTTTATAACGAAAGACATAATGAAATGTTGATACAACATTAACAATATCAATATTTAAGGTGACTTACCAGTCCTGATATATCCAGAAATCTTGAAAACATTGTGAAGACCGAGAGATTTTTCAGGACCATATTTTGACGATAGTGACATGTCTGCTTCATCTTCTCTTTGACTATGGCTTCATCCATTGTGTGCTTCATGAGAGCAATTGCTTCACAGAATAGACTTTCTGCCAGCACAGATCAATCTTCCTCTTGTAGGTATCTCAGTTAGCATGCGGACCACCTATAGACAAATAAACATACAAATAATTTACCTTTTCCAACAGAATAACTCAACAGTCTTTAACTAACCTTTTGGTAATGGTGTCCTTTTGGGACCATAGGACACAGCCAGAAAAACGGTAATAGTGCTCCTGAAATAAAAACATAGTTTGACAACATGCCTGTGAATGACTCGGATACAAATGTTCAGAGGAGTTAAGTATCATACCAAGTTAGCTCTTTGGATCTGCCAAACAGAGATAACAAGGCAATAATTCCTCTGGCATATTCGTCTTTTACACGCCTTGAAGGACTTCTTTAAAATAATAGGTTATATTTTAGTTATGAAACAGTGAAACTTTCAAAATTAGCAATGTTTTACCATGTTCATTTGTCATATGCGCAACCAAAATGTTGACCATATCACGTCTCCTGCTGTCTGTAAGGCTTTTGAGCATAATCGCTTAAGATTCCATCTCCTCCTGGTTTGTTCTTTGGGATGCTCTCAATCTGGAAACATAAAACAAAGTGTTTACAATGGTAACGATAAAATAACTTAATCAGCTACATAGTGTGGTGCATATATATATAACCATCAAGCTCACATGTGAGAGACGAACCTCCTCAGTTCTATTGACTGAAGCAGGTCTAAACTGCTATGATCGCGTCCTCAGAGTCAACCTCGGTATCTCCACTTTGGGGAGCTCAACCCATCTGCAACATAAAGTCATAGTTGTCAAAATAAAAACCTTAATATATGAAAATACAGCATTAAATTAATTAATTATTTAAAAAACACACACCCTTTGGTGAACAAACATCTAGCACACCCAAACGCTCCTTCTTGAGGAGAAATTCAAATACTTCATCAACCTCAGTCTTCGTCTCATCATAGACTTTGAAAGTTGGAATATCCATTTATTTTGCAACTGCTAAAACAAATGTATGTTTATGATTGTTTACAAGTATCAAGGCATTTCAGAGTGGAGTACAATGTAATATTATCAAAGCATTTTACTTTATAATGCCCCTGAATAAAGATAATTACATATTTCCCACTTACTACATTTTAAGAATAACGCAAAACAAAGCTGCCCTTCATAGCAGATGTACTTCTGTGGATCGCTGCACATCACTTCAGCATTCATCTAAGGAGACATATAAAACAATTTTAGTACACACATGTGGTCACTGTTGTAACAGTAATAGTGTTTATGTGGCAAACATAGCTAAAACTGCATCCAAAGTCAACTACGCTGTCTGTAACAATGCTAACAACAATGCTAACAACAATGCTAACAACAAAACTACTCAAGTTAGTCACCTCCATGTGCTGCGCTGTCTGTAACAATGCTAACAACAAAACTACTCATGTCAGAGTCACCTCCATGTGCTGCGCTGTCTGTAACAATGCTAACAACAAAACTACTCATGTCAGAGTCCCTCCATGTGCTGCGCTGTCTGTAACAATGCTAACAACAAAACTACTCATGTTAGAGTCACCTCCATGTGCTGCGCTGTCTGTAACAATGCTAACAACAAAACTACTCATGTCAGAGTCACCTCCATGTGCTGCGCTGTCTGTAACAATGCTAACAACAAAACTACTCATGTCAGAGTCACCTCCATGTGCTGCGCTGTCTGTAACAATGCTAACAACAAAACTACTCATGTCAGAGTCACCTCCATGTGCTGCGCTGTCTGTAACAATGCTAACAACAAAACTACTCATGTCAGAGTCACCTCCATGTGCTGCGCTGTCTGTAACAATGCTAACAACAAAACTACTCATGTCAGAGTCACCTCCATGTGCTGCGCTGTCTGTAACAATGCTAACAACAAAACTACTCATGTCAGAGTCACCTCCATGTGCTGCGCTGTCTGTAACAATGCTAACAACAAAACTACTCATGTCAGAGTCACCTCCATGTGCTGCGCTGTCTGTAACAATGCTAACAACAAAACTACTCATGTCAGAGTCACCTCCATGTGCTGCGCTGTCTGTAACAATGCTAACAACAAAACTACTCATGTCAGAGTCACCTCCATGTGCTGCGCTGTCTGTAACAATGCTAACAACAAAACTACTCATGTCAGAGTCACCTCCATGTGCTGCGCTGTCTGTAACAATGCTAACAACAAAACTACTCATGTCAGAGTCACCTCCATGTGCTGCGCTGTCTGTAACAATGCTAACAACAAAACTACTCATGTCAGAGTCACCTCCATGTGCTGCGCTGTCTGTAACAATGCTAACAACAAAACTACTCATGTCAGAGTCACCTCCATGTGCTGCGCTGTCTGTAACAATGCTAACAACAAAACTACTCATGTCAGAGTCACCTCCATGTGCTGCGCTGTCTGTAACAATGCTAACAACAAAACTACTCATGTCAGAGTCACCTCCATGTGCTGCGCTGTCTGTAACAATGCTAACAACAAAACTACTCATGTCAGAGTCACCTCCATGTGCTGCGCTGTCTGTAACAATGCTAACAACAAAACTACTCATGTCAGAGTCACCTCCATGTGCTGCGCTGTCTGTAACAATGCTAACAACAAAACTACTCATGTCAGAGTCACCTCCATGTGCTGCGCTGTCTGTAACAATGCTAACAACAAAACTACTCATGTCAGAGTCACCTCCATGTGC
Source organism: Knipowitschia caucasica (assembly GCA_964034765.1). Classification (NCBI taxonomy): domain Eukaryota; kingdom Metazoa; phylum Chordata; class Actinopteri; order Gobiiformes; family Gobiidae; genus Knipowitschia; species Knipowitschia caucasica. Next base: position 41,826,487 of record OZ035824.1, on the reverse strand, counting down.
TGCGCTGTCTGTAACAATGCTAACAACAAAACTACTCATGTCAGAGTCACCTCCATGTGCTGCGCTGTCTGTAACAATGCTAACAACAAAACTACTCATGTCAGAGTCACCTCCATGTGCTGCGCTGTCTGTAACAATGCTAACAACAAAACTACTCATGTCAGAGTCACCTCCATGTGCTGCGCTGTCTGTAACAATGCTAACAACAAAACTACTCATGTTAGAGTCACCTCCATGTGCTGCGCTGTCTGTAACAATGCTAACAACAAAACTACTCATGTCAGAGTCACCTCCATGTGCTGCGCTGTCTGTAACAATGCTAACAACAAAACTACTCATGTCAGAGTCACCTCCATGTGCTGCGCTGTCTGTAACAATGCTAACAACAAAACTACTCATGTCAGAGTCACCTCCATGTGCTGCGCTGTCTGTAACAATGCTAACAACAAAACTACTCATGTCAGAGTCACCTCCATGTGCTGCGCTGTCTGTAACAATGCTAACAACAAAACTACTCATGTCAGAGTCCCTCCATGTGCTGCGCTGTCTGTAACAATGCTAACAACAAAACTACTCATGTCAGAGTCACCTCCATGTGCTGCGCTGTCTGTAACAATGCTAACAACAAAACTACTCATGTCAGAGTCACCTCCATGTGCTGCGCTGTCTGTAACAATGCTAACAACAAAACTACTCATGTCAGAGTCACCTCCATGTGCTGCGCTGTCTGTAACAATGCTAACAACAAAACTACTCATGTCAGAGTCACCTCCATGTGCTGCGCTGTCTGTAACAATGCTAACAACAAAACTACTCATGTCAGAGTCACCTCCATGTGCTGCGCTGTCTGTAACAATGCTAACAACAAAACTACTCATGTCAGAGTCACCTCCATGTGCTGCGCTGTCTGTAACAATGCTAACAACAAAACTACTCATGTCAGAGTCACCTCCATGTGCTGCGCTGTCTGTAACAATGCTAACAACAAAACTACTCATGTCAGAGTCACCTCCATGTGCTGCGCTGTCTGTAACAATGCTAACAACAAAACTACTCATGTCAGAGTCACCTCCATGTGCTGCGCTGTCTGTAACAATGCTAACAACAAAACTACTCATGTCAGAGTCACCTCCATGTGCTGCGCTGTCTGTAACAATGCTAACAACAAAACTACTCATGTCAGAGTCACCTCCATGTGCTGCGCTGTCTGTAACAATGCTAACAACAAAACTACTCATGTCAGAGTCACCTCCATGTGCTGCGCTGTCTGTAACAATGCTAACAACAAAACTACTCATGTCAGAGTCACCTCCATGTGCTGCGCTGTCTGTAACAATGCTAACAACAAAACTACTCATGTCAGAGTCACCTCCATGTGCTGCGCTGTCTGTAACAATGCTAACAACAAAACTACTCATGTCAGAGTCACCTCCATGTGCTGCCTGTCTGTAACAATGCTAACAACAAAACTACTCATGTCAGAGTCACCTCCATGTGCTGCGCTGTCTGTAACAATGCTAACAACAAAACTACTCATGTCAGAGTCACCTCCATGTGCTGCGCTGTCTGTAACAATGCTAACAACAAAACTACTCATGTCAGAGTCACCTCCATGTGCTGCGCTGTCTGTAACAATGCTAACAACAAAACTACTCATGTCAGAGTCACCTCCATGTGCTGCGCTGTCTGTAACAATGCTAACAACAAAACTACTCATGTCAGAGTCACCTCCATGTGCTGCGCTGTCTGTAACAATGCTAACAACAAAACTACTCATGTCAGAGTCACCTCCATGTGCTGCGCTGTCTGTAACAATGCTAACAACAAAACTACTCATGTCAGAGTCACCTCCATGTGCTGCGCTGTCTGTAACAATGCTAACAACAAAACTACTCATGTCAGAGTCACCTCCATGTGCTGCGCTGTCTGTAACAATGCTAACAACAAAACTACTCATGTCAGAGTCACCTCCATGTGCTGCGCTGTCTGTAACAATGCTAACAACAAAACTACTCATGTCAGAGTCACCTCCATGTGCTGCGCTGTCTGTAACAATGCTAACAACAAAACTACTCATGTCAGAGTCACCTCCATGTGCTGCGCTGTCTGTAACAATGCTAACAACAAAACTACTCATGTCAGAGTCACCTCCATGTGCTGCGCTGTCTGTAACAATGCTAACAACAAAACTACTCATGTCAGAGTCACCTCCATGTGCTGCGCTGTCTGTAACAATGCTAACAACAAAACTACTCATGTCAGAGTCACCTCCATGTGCTGCGCTGTCTGTAACAATGCTAACAACAAAACTACTCATGTCAGAGTCACCTCCATGTGCTGCGCTGTCTGTAACAATAGCTCATTCCCAGTGTCAAATACTTGCCCATTCTAACCCATGTGAAACCATGCTAAAGCACCAAAGTAATACACGCGGTCGTCTGTCTACGTCACCGGAGCACAACAGGCGTTTTACAATAGAATGTATTCAGTGTATACAGATTGATTTGAATAAAGTAACACATACACACACTAAAAAATAGCTCAAAGAATGTGTTGCAGTGACGCAAAATTTGATTAACTAATTAACATAAGTTTAACAAATTCTACATTTTGAATGTATATTAATCCATTACTAATAAACTCTGTACAACTCCAACCACATATGATTGCCAGAAGATGTAACACTATATCAGTATTTGTAACTTGTAACAGCACTAAGCTAGCAGCTTTCACAAGACACAACAGTGTTCCAAATGTACACCGCGATAACAGCATGGACTAAATGAAACTGAAAAAAGTGACAAACTTTAAATACGCATTTAGACTCACCTTGTATCCTTTTGACTATCCATGACGTAGAAAGAAATGAGTACATCCATGGTTTCCACACTCCGTCTGCTAGTGTCCAGCGAGAAACTGTCATGGCGGCGGTTCAGAAGCTCAAGACCTGAGTTTTGGGGGCGGGACATAGGGCGGGGCCTCATTTACTCCAATCGAGGAGATTCTGATCATCTCTGAAAAATCACTCGCACTCTAGAGGCCGCTAGAGGTTATTTTACTCTAAAATGTTTAAAAAGAACTCAATTGGAGGAAAAAAATAATGACTCTGGAAATTTTACTCAGCCGTTTTTGCTGTGAAGCGGCTCGACTTTTTTCATCTGCGACACTTACAATACAATACAATACAATTTATTCTTGTATAGCCCTAGGTCACAACAGAAGTCATCTCAGAGGACTTAACAAAACCATTGAAATCACCAACACAGGTCAGAGAATCAACAGCCAAAACACATGGAGAATATAAAGCACACACAGAAGAAAATGTCCATACATGTTGTAGAATGCTAAAGTGTCCTGATCATCACCAATCCTTTCTGTTGGACACTAACTGTCCAACAAGACCCTCCTGCATCGACAAGGAAAAACTCTTAAAAAACCCAGTGGGAAAAAGTGAGAGAAACCTTGGGGAGCACTAGGGAAACCCACAGGGAGGGAGACCCATATTTGTATCTGATTGTAAAGACCTAATTAAATGCAGATGTTAAACTCGGAGAATCTTTTTGTCTGATTTCTGTATCAAATTGTGGACACGTCAGTCAAAAGGAATTATTGGCTACATTTGGTGACCCGAGACGTGATTTGATACAGAAAGAAGACGCAAGATGAGCTCAGATAGATAGACTGGGTCTGTTGGGTCTTGGGGCTCTCTACTGCAAAACACAGGTAAGCAGATACCATTTCTAAAATCTGCACATTGTTTTAAATAGAAGACAGAGAGATCTCGGCCCAGCATGACTGCAGCGTGGCCAGACCGCCGTGACGGGCGATTCTATCGGACGCGATAGAACAATAGTCAGGTTTAGACGTTTTTGGCCTTGGGGGAAGCATGGGTCCCTCCTAAAAAAACAGAACATAGATGATGAATCAGAGCCACAGAGTTTATAAGTGCAGAAGAGGCACACCGTTTAGAGTGCAAAAGAAGCACACCGTTTTAAAGTGCAAAAGAGGCACAAGTGTTTAGAGAAATAGGATTAGAAAATAGGGACAGTTAGGGTCAGAAGTTATAGGATAATGAAAACTCCATATCCCCCGGGGGGCGGGGAAAAAGGGTACATTTAAACAGAAAAAAGCCAAGTATTTAAAATGTGGATTCTGATACTAACGATCTGATTAATGAGAAAAGAAGGAGCCACTTGGCTGTAAATACGAGTTTCCATGTGAAGAAATGACCAGAATGATCAGTTATGGAAGTTTTTCTCTTATTCGGATGTAATGTTTAATAGTTACAGAGAATCAAAAAAAAAAAAAGAGATTCTGCTGGGACTATTAGTCATGTAAGCAAATAGTAATGTTTTCCATTACTGACGTATTTAAGGATAAAATGTAAAGTGTCGTTTGACGTGAGAAAAACTTCTTACTCACTGATCTTTCCTTATCACGATAAAAACGAGGAAAATGTAGCAAAAGGGGGTGTATTTCAATCATGAAGAAGCCACTCAGCCCCTCCCCTCCCTCTTTCTGTCTTTCTCTCTCTCTCGTGAAGACAGAACTTTTACCAAAGAAATTTTTTTGTTTTGTAGAAAATTACATTTATACACACGATAATGTTACTGACATGGAGTCATAGGATCACAGAACTTTGAGTTGATTATAAAGAGGCATTATTTTATTTTTTTATTTTTTATCTCCAAGGCGTCTGGACAAGTTTTTTCCTACATTTTGGTGATATAAAAGTTAGAATGGTCTTAGAGAGCATTATACTTTTGGAAAAATAGGGCTTAGGATAGCAGTTGAATGCAGATTTGGTTTTCAGAATTTAATGTTGAAAATGTTAATATTAATTATTTCATAGGGTTATTTTGGATTTGTAATTAATCATTGGTTTTGTATGGTAATTAACACACTTGTTTGTGTTTCTTGTTTGTCTGTTTTTTCCGAGAAAACTTCTGTCTGTTTCATTTGCCCAAAATCGTCTCGGCCACAAACCACATCAAGCGCCATCAACACGGACCATCAGCGTCTCCCCCTCTCACCACGGGGCGCAGGGGCAGCATCGGCTGCAGCAGCTAACAGGAACTCTCGAAGAAGACTCCTCCTGCCCCTGTGAGGAGGACAAAGAAAAGACCGCAGACTTGTTCACAAAACTGAGTGTTGTCCCATCTGCGGAACAGAAGGTGGCGGTAATGCGGAAAAATAGGCCGCCAGCCGCCGGAAAACCTAACAAGAAGAAGAAGGACACGACACATTTGTGGGTGCGTCAGAGATGAAAGAAGAATGAAAACATTGTGAGAAAGAGTTATCGAAAAGAAAAAGACAAAGGAGAAAGTGATTGTTGAAAGAAGAAGAAAAAAGACATTGAGACAAAGAAGATTGGACACTTTGAGACAAAAAGAATTGAAAAAACGCCATGAGGAAAAGAAATTGGACATTTGAGACAAAAGACACTGAAAGACATTTGAGGAAGACGTGGCCGGCTAAATGAGACAGACAGAAGGTAAATATACAGACAGGCAACAAACGCACAGAGACATATTAAGTCATATTTACACATTTAGCTAGGTCATTCGTTCATAACACCACATTTAGCTGCATGAAAGAATACAGGACAATCGTTAAAATTAATTAGACTCTTGCTTTAGCATGAGACACAAGGAGATTAGAACAGCAGTATATTTAAGGTAGAGGAGCTCTATTATTGAAACTAGTATTATTATTTAAAGTTATAGACGCGGAGAAGTTTAGAATTATTGATTTTGACTGCATGATCTTGGTAATACGGATATTTAAGGCAATTTTTCAACCTCTGAACCGTGGCTCGTTTCTCATTTAAAAACAGTCACATGCACAGTTGAAACTGGTGCTAGAAAGAGAACTGCAGCTTTTAATGGACGCTGCATTTAGTACAAAATGGTTTGTTCAGACAATTAAAGTTTGAAAAATGATTTAAAGCATTTCTGAAATTTTGGCTAAAGGTGATATTGGATCATTTCTGATAACACATATGACGCAACACTGTTCATTGGTTGAAAACAAGGATGTAGGGACATTTTATGAAATCTTTTATGACATGTTTCTCTTCCAAATAGCTAAATTAGAAACAATTAGGACAGTTATGTCTTTAATACAACTGTTGGCCGTTCATCTGAGACATGATTGGTGCAAGTACAACAACACACAAAACAATGGTCTTTTCTCCACATGAACGTAAAACAAAGGTGAAGTATTAAAGTTTGAGACTAATTTACATTTTTAATGAATCCGACCTGGCTTTACTGAAAAAGAAAAAAGAAGGAAAAAACATTTTAAAGTAACAAGAGCTCATTAAAGATATAGGGGACACAATCTGTGAGAAGCCCGAGTACAGACCACGTGGTAAACACTAAAGTTGGAAATGGATCCTTTTAGGAAAAATCTCTCAAAGCTCTGCATGTTCTGCAGGCTCTGAAAGTTGCAACAATAGAAATAGCTCATGAGACAATTGTAATTGGACATGGAAAAATATAACAAAGTTAAAATTACAGGCCTTCTGTGTGTTATATGTTTGTGTGTGTTATATGTTTTTGTGTGTTATATGTTTGTGTGTGTTATATGTTTGTGCGTCATGTCAAGTACACTACGTTGACCTTAACAAACTGGACCATTATACTAACGTGGGGAGTCGGCCTGTGTTGTGACTGTGTTGTGAGTGTGATGCGAGTGTGTTGTGAAATGAGGAGTGAATGAGGAGTGCTGAACGGAGAATGGAATAACAAATGTCTTTCTGTAATGTGATCATGGAATAATTATTTTTTGTCAACAGCATACGGTGTAAGTACTAGAGATTCAAAGATAACAAGCTTTATTGAACAGGTGTAAAAGTGAGAGTACTCTGGGATGAGTACTCTGAGAAAAGTACTCTGCGGAAAGTACTCTGAGATGAATACCTTGCTGAAGGTACTGGGAGTCCCCTCCCTCTGCTGTTTGTCCTGACAGTGATTCGGTCCAACCGCAGTGAGCGGTCATTGGGCGGAGGGACAACTTTGGTTTGTAACTCACATTTAGGGGAGTATAAAATTAGAAACATACATATTGTTAAGTCTGTATTTGGCTACAGCCTCTGCCCTGATGTCACACACCGTCTGTCAATGCAGTTATGTTTTGCCCAATTGGATTGATTGACAGGCTGCACCATGCGAAGAGAGGGAAGTGGGCATTTTTGTGTTCTAATGTTTCTTTTTCAGATGACAGATAAACTACCCCTGCTTCAGGGATGACAGTAGTATGGATCATGAGGAAATGAGCCTCTACTATGGCACCAAAGCCCACAATATGAATTGAGGACGATCCGGGAGGAACAACTGGAGATGATTGGAACAGTAATCTACACACACACAGAGACGCATGTTTTATACTTGGCCCATGACCAACAGAGGGAGTATAGTAATGTTATTGTCATAGGTGGTCATGGTCCTTAACCTTCTAAATCATTAGAAAGAAGTGTAAAACATATATTTACAAGAACAAATAAATAATAGAAAGGGCAGCCTAAAAAAGCAAAATGGGAAAATTATTAAGTAATTTTCGGAGTTGCCAAAATGAAATAAAATTCTATATTTGTCCCATAGGGGGTCATTCTAAATTTAGTGTTGTGCAAATTCAAAAGGAGAAATAATAGCGCTTATAACATCAAACAGATCTACTCTTTAAGATAATAGATCATATAATAATAATAATAGAATAGAATGAAATAGTCTGGAGCTATAATGTCATTGGATTCAGGAGCTATAGGTTGAAAAGGTCGCTAAGAAGAGGTGTCAGAATAAACAATAGTAATAATAGTTAGACTAGTGAATAATCATCCATCCATCCATCCATTTTCTTCCCCTTAATCCATTTCTGGGTCGGGGGGGGGGGGGGGTGGCAGTCAGAGCTGCACCCAGTACACAGAGCACCAGCCCCTCACTGATCCTCCTGCAGGTGGTGAGTCCACCGGAGGGAATAATCAAAATAGTTCTATTGTGGAAATAAGTATCAATAAGGTCAAATTGTTCTAATAACTAAAGTAAAAAGGAATCAAATGGAGTCAGATTTTAGATGTTTCTGTTTTCCACATCTGTAGGAACTAGTGCAGATGTGTTTATAGAGAGTAGTATTAAAATGCAGACATAGAACGACAGGCTTTAACACAATTTTAAATCTAAAAATAGCTCAAATATAACATTGCTCTTGATGCAGCCTCTGAGCTGCTCCATTGGAGAACAGGTTAAATGTTATTGTTTATTACAAACAGCTGATGTATTTACACATATTAAGTTTGGGACAACTCTTTAAACAGCTATAAGCAGCGGACAGAAGCCATGAATGTGCTTTTGTTTATTAAATAATTAATTTCATAGCCTTATAATCGTAGAGAACGTTTTAAAATAGTTCTTCTCCCGCTTTTCAGGCAACTTGATTTAGATTTATGTCTTTAATATTGGAGAACGACTGTGTTGTTTTTGGAATTGTCTGAAATACAACACATAAAAATAGTGATTTGCAGAACAAGAACCAGCCAATGAAAAATCGTCTATTGCCAATGCAATTGTTACAATTAGAACCACAACTATGACCAAATGCAATAAATGTTAAGGGTTCAGTCTGGGGGACTGAACAACTGGTAAAATGGTTTAAAATGATAAAGTATGAGTATTTTAGTGTTTTAGTAGATGTTAAAATAGTAGGAAAAAGTAGAATTTGATCATTGGTCATAAACAAACTTCGGAGTAAGAGTTAAAATGGTACCATACATTGTGATCCTTCTGATAGAGAAGCTAGATAGAGTTAGAATCAGAATTATTTACAGCCATTGAAAGTGATAGAACTCACAAATTGGGAATATGCTTTGGCTCAAGCTACAGCCGAGCTTTGGGAAAAAATAGCGTAAAACTAGAAATAGATAAATGCATCAACCATAGAGGCTTTCAAAAATAGAGATTATTTTTAGCCAAGGCTAATAGCAAACGGTAAAAGGACAATTTCCTTCATAATATGTCCAAAAGTATTTACTTCAAAAGTAGATAAAGTTCATACTTGTCAAATTCACTTGTTTCAAACATAGGTGAATGTTGACAATGCAAAAAGTTAATGAAATAGATTAATGAGATAGATTAGAACCAACACAGATTCAAAAACATTTGAAAGCAAACCACAGTATAGATAGATTTATTAGATAAAAACATATGTTTAAGAATAGGGCTCAATAAAAGCAAAATATGCAAACATATTTGTAAATAGATTAGAATAGTTTAAACTATAGTGAATAGTTTTAGTGCATACATTACAGACGAGGTTGAAGAAGAATCAGAATGACACAGCAGTGGTCATCAAATAGTATTGAAGGAATGGTAAAAATGTGGTTTGTTGTGTGTTGTTTGTTTTCTCTGTATTAACTCTTCACAGATATCAAGCCGGAACTAAGCACAAGTATTGATGATAAACGACGATGTGGATTGTGACCTAATTTTTAATCAGGTCAAAAGAGGGAAACTGTTGTATTTATAAATACGTGACATTCTAAAACCATGTGTTTTATGACCTAGCTAACCTCTAAGTGGGAGGCCAGTCCTTCTTATTTTATTTTAGGTGTCTTCTTGTGCCAGCAACTGGACAACAGATTCTCCTGTTTGGATTTCAACCCCCTAGTCTTGGCCTGCTGACTTCTGCACTTTTCAACCTCACTCCATCAGGAGTCTGGCAGACGGAGGAAAAGGCTGGACCCTAGACCGGAAGCTGGCTGATAGGACACTCCCCTCCTTCCTGTTCTTTATATATGCTCTGGCTTGGGGAGACACAGCAGGATCAGACGAGGGCCAGAGAGGGACATGGATTAGCTTTTAAGAGCTCTCTTTTGTTGAATATTCTGTATCTGATTGTAAAGATAATTAAATGCAGATGTTAAACTCGGAGAATCTTTTTGTCTGATTTCTGTATCAAATTGTGGACACGTCAGTCAAAAGGAATTATTGGCTACAGAAGAGAGAACTGAGGTGAGAGAAGAGAGGACTGAGGTGAGAGAAGAGAGGACTGAGGAGAGAGGAGAGAGGACTGAGGAGAGAGAAGAGAGGACTGAGGAGAGAGAAGAGAGGACTGAGGAGAGAGAAGAGAGGACTGAGGAGAGAGAAGAGAGGACTGAGGTGAGAGAAGAGAGGACTGAGGAGAGAGAAGAGAGGACTGAGGAGAGAGAAGAGAGGACTGAGGAGAGAGAAGAGAGGACTGAGGAGAGAGAAGAGAGGACTGAGGAGAGAGAAGAGAGGACTGAGGAGAGAGAAGAGAGGACTGAGGAGTGAGGAGAGGACTGAGGAGAGAGAAGAGAAGAGAGGACTGAGGAGAGAGAAGAGAAGAGAGGACTGAGGAGAGAGAAGAGAGAGAGGACTGAGGTGAGAGAAGAGAGGACTGAGGTGAGAGAAGAGAGGACTGAGGAGAGAGGAGAGAGGACTGAGGAGAGAGAAGAGAGGACTGAGGAGAGAGAAGAGAGGACTGAGGAGAGAGAAGAGAGGACTGAGGAGAGAGAAGAGAGGACTGAGGTGAGAGAAGAGAGGACTGAGGAGAGAGAAGAGAGGACTGAGGAGAGAGAAGAGAGGACTGAGGAGAGAGAAGAGAGGACTGAGGAGAGAGAAGAGAGGACTGAGGAGTGAGGAGAGGACTGAGGAGAGAGAAGAGAGGACTGAGGAGAGAGAAGAGAAGAGAGGACTGAGGTGAGAGAAGAGAGGACTGAGGAGAGAGAAGAGAGGACTGAGGAGAGAGAAGAGAGGACTGAGGTGAGAGAAGAGAGGACTGAGGAGAGAGAAGAGAGGACTGAGGAGAGAGAAGAGAGGACTGAGGAGAGAGAAGAGAGGACTGAGGAGAGAGAAGAGAGGACTGAGGAGAGAGAAGAGAGGACTGAGGAGAGAGAAGAGAGGACTGAGGAGTGAGGAGAGAGGACTGAGGAGAGAGAAGAGAAGAGAGGACTGAGGTGAGAGAAGAGAGGACTGAGGAGAGAGAAGAGAGGACTGAGGAGAGAGAAGAGAGGACTGAGGTGAGAGAAGAGAGGACTGAGGAGAGAGAAGAGAGGACTGAGGTGAGAGAAGAGAGGACTGAGGAGAGAGAAGAGAGGACTGAGGAGAGAGAAGAGAGGACTGAGGAGAGAGAAGAGAGGACTGAGGAGTGAGGAGAGAGGACTGAGGAGAGAGAAGAGAGGACTGAGGAGAGAGAAGAGAGGACTGAGGAGTGAGGAGAGGACTGAGGAGAGAGAAGAGAAGAGAGGACTGAGGAGAGAGAAGAGAAGAGAGGACTGAGGAGAGAGAAGAGAGGACTGAGGAGAGAGAAGAGAAGAGAGGACTGAGGTGAGAGAAGAGAGGACTGAGGAGAGAGAAGAGAGGACTGAGGAGAGAGAGAAGAGAGGACTGAGGTGAGAGAAGAGAGGACTGAGGAGAGAGAAGAGAGGACTGAGGAGAGAGAAGAGAGGACTGAGGAGAGAGAAGAGAGGACTGAGGAGAGAGAAGAGAGGACTGAGGAGAGAGAAGAGAGGACTGAGGAGTGAGGAGAGGACTGAGGAGAGAGAAGAGAAGAAGAGGACTGAGGAGAGAGAAGAGAAGAGAGGACTGAGGTGAGAGGAGAGGACTGAGGAGAGAGAAGAGAGGACTGAGGAGAGAGAAGAGAGGACTGAGGAGAGAGAAGAGAGGACTGAGGAGAGAGAAGAGAGGACTGAGGTGAGAGAAGAGAGGACTGAGGAGAGAGAAGAGAGGACTGAGGTGAGAGAAGAGAGGACTGAGGAGAGAGAAGAGAGGACTGAGGAGAGAGAAGAGAGGACTGAGGAGAGAGAAGAGAAGAGAGGACTGAGGTGAGAGAAGAGAGGACTGAGGAGTGAGGAGAGGACTGAGGAGAGAGAAGAGAAGAGAGGACTGAGGAGAGAGAAGAGAGGACTGAGGAGAGAGAAGAGAAGAGAGGACTGAGGTGAGAGAAGAGAGGACTGAGGAGAGAGAAGAGAGGACTGAGGAGAGAGAAGAGAGGACTGAGGTGAGAGAAGAGAGGACTGAGGAGAGAGAAGAGAGGACTGAGGAGAGAGAAGAGAGGACTGAGGAGAGAGAAGAGAGGACTGAGGAGAGAGAAGAGAGGACTGAGGAGAGAGAAGAGAGGACTGAGGTGAGAGAAGAGAGGACTGAGGAGAGAGAAGAGAGGACTGAGGAGAGAGAAGAGAGGACTGAGGAGAGAGAGAGAGGACTGAGGAGTGAGGAGAGGGACTGAGGAGAGAAGAGAGAGAGAGAAGAGGACTGAGGAGAGAGAAGAGAAGAGAGGACTGAGGAGAGAGAAGAGAGGACTGAGGAGAGAGAAGAGAAGAGAGGACTGAGGTGAGAGAAGAGAGGACTGAGGAGAGAGAGAGAGAGGACTGAGGAGAGAGAAGAGAGGACTGAGGTGAGAGAAGAGAGGACTGAGGAGAGAGAAGAGAGGACTGAGGAGAGAGAAGAGAGGACTGAGGAGAGAGAAGAGAGGACTGAGGAGAGAGAAGAGAGGACTGAGGAGAGAGAAGAGAGGACTGAGGTGAGAGAAGAGAGGACTGAGGAGAGAGAAGAGAGGACTGAGGAGAGAGAAGAGAGGACTGAGGAGAGAGAAGAGAGGACTGAGGAGAGAGAAGAGAAGAGAGGACTGAGGTGAGAGAAGAGAGGACTGAGGAGGGAGAGAAGAGAGGGACTGAGGAGAGAGAAGAGAGGACTGAGGAGAGAGAAGAGAGGACTGAGGAGAGAGAAGAGAGGACTGAGGTGAGAGAAGAGAGGACTGAGGAGAGAGAGAGAGAGGACTGAGGAGAGAGAAGAGAGGACTGAGGAGAGAGAAGAGAGGACTGAGGAGAGAAAAGAGAGGACTGAGGAGAGAGAAGAGAGGACTGAGGAGAGAGAAGAGAGGACTGAGGAGAGAGAAGAGAGGACTGAGGAGAGAGAAGAGAGGACTGAGGTGAGAGAAGAGAGGACTGAGGAGAGAGAAGAGAGGACTGAGGAGAGAGAAGAGAGGACTGAGGAGAGAGAATAGTATGATGTCATTTTTTGACTATGACATCACACTCAGAGCTATTTTCTGTCTTTTAAAACAAAAGTATTGTCCCTAAATTAGTTATGTTAATTTAGTAATCTATGTTATGTTATTTATGTTAACAGGTCTTTACAATCACAGCTCCCTCTGGTGGCAGTACAGAGAGTTACAGACTGAAAGCATTATTTACCCTTCAAAGATGTTTCTCGACGGAGCAAAAAGTATCATTATCTCACAAGATGTCCAAAAAATAAAAAAAAATGATCTTTCAGGACCAAAGAGAAGACCATCATTGTACATATATGTTCACAGATATAACAAAAAACCTTCTGTTTGAACACATTCAGCTCCAAAGTCTCACAGCCAAAGCCTTGAAATCACTGTTTTCTCTTCACGCCTCAAATCCGCACGATTACCAGGTTTTATCCAATGATTGCGACTCTGTAAACCTCTAATCCGTCCCATTTCCATTGTTTCCTCGCCGCACTCAAAACAAAAACAACTAATCGCTTTGCCTTGTTCACTCCCACAATTGATTCGGGATTGTGTTTCTGCTTTTGTGAAATAATTACTATCCAGGTTTTCTTGGTTTCTCCTCCTCGTTCTCCTCTCTCCTGCAGAACTTTGGTGTTTTTGTTGTTCCGTCAGTCCTCTCTCCTCTCCTCCCTCTTCTCTCCTTTGTCATCTCTCCTCATTCCTCTGTCCTCTCTCTTCTCTCTCTCCTCCCTTCTCTCTCTTCTGTCCTCTCCCCTTAGTCCTCTCTCCTCCCTCCTCTCTCCTCCCTTCTCTCTCCTCCCTCCTCTCTTCTGTCCTCTCTCCCTAGTCCTCTCTCCTCTTTCCTCTCTCCACTCTCCTCAGTCCCCTCTCCTCTGTCCTCCCCTCCTCTCTCCTCCCTTCTCTCTCTCCTCTGTCCTCTCTCCTCAGTCCTCTCTCCTCCCTCCTCTCTCCTCCCTTCTCTCTCCTCCCTCCTCTCTTCTGTCCTCTCTCCCTAGTCCTCTCTCCTCCCTCCTCTCTCCTCCCTCCTCTCCTCTGTCCTCTCTCCTCCCTCCTCTCTCCTCCCTTCTCTCTCCTCCCTCCTCTCTTCTGTCCTCTCTCCCTAGTCCTCTCTCCTCCCTCCTCTCTCCTCCCTCCTCTCTTCTGTCCTCTCTCCCTAGTCCTCTCTCCTCCCTTCTCTCTCCTCCCTCCTCTCTCCGCCCTTCTCTCTTCTGTCCTCTCTCCCTAGTCCTCTCTCCTCCGTCCTCTCTCCTCCCTTCTCTCTCCTCCAGTCCTCTCTCCTCCAGTCCTCTCTCCTCTGTCCTCCCTCATCAGTCCTCTATCTTCTGTCCTCCCTCTTCTCTCCTCAGTCCTCCCTCCTCACCCTTCTCTCCTCTCTCCTCTTCTCCTCAGTCCTCTCTCCTCTTCTCCTCAGTCCTCTCTTCTCTTCTCTCCTCTGTATTCTTGCTGCTGCGTGAGGCCCGGCTTACCTCGAGTGCACAGACAGAATGGAGCAGCTTGTTACCTCCACCTTCCCCTCGCGGCCTGGGAATTGTTTGTTGCGTCTCGTCTCTGGGGTTGTAACCTGAATGCAGTTCAAAGCTCCCGCGGGGTCCGGCTCCTGGGCTCGCTTCGCTCTCTGAAGTTTGGCCTCGCACTTTTGCAGACTTTAAAGTGGACGAGCTGAAGGAGCGACCTGCACGAACCACAGCATCGTCTAAAGTGGAGCGTCGTGTTTTTGTGTCTCAGGAGAAAATAGAAGGTGAGGAGAAAGTGCAGGGAATAGCGGAGGAGGCCAAAGACTGCGGTGGTGTTGTTGTGAGCCGCCTTTTCGCTGGTAATAGAATCTGAGACGAGAAAGATTGACTCAATGTTGCTGTAGTTCAAAAGTGTGAGACTCAAGCTCTGTTTAAAATGACTGCATTCAGAAACAAAGAGAAAGTGACATTTGTGAATGTGATCCCAGTGCTCTCTGAGTGACTTTTGATCCCTCGCCTTCTCTCTACCAATTTTGGCTCAACTCAACTCTTTAGTTCACTGTAAAGGTGCACTTTATTGATCCCCGTTGGGCAATTCATCCTCTGCATTTGACCCGTCCTGATGCTTTCGTTAGGAGCTGTGGTTGTCGAAGTACAGCCCCCGGGAACCCATCTCCAGATGTTGATGCTCGGCTTGGTCAGGACTACCAGAGCTGGAGGATTTTACCTAGTATGCATGTTTTTAGTGGTAGGGGAAACAGGAGTACCCGGAGGAAACCTACACAAGCACGGGGAGACCATGCAAACTCCACTCAGAAAGACCCCGTTCTGATCAGGATTCGAACCCAGGACCTTCTTGCTGAGAGGCAAGCGTACTATCCACTCAGCCACCGTGCCGCCCTGAACAGACCAGAGTCACAAAGCGGTTTACATTTGTCTCTCACTCCACACAGAGATGGGAGCAGGGTTGCCAGTACAGGAGGCGCATGCCATGTGAAGCGTCTTTGAGTGTCCAGAAAAGCACAAAATAAAACCCATGCATTAAAATACTCGTCCTTATTGAGCTAGCATGTTAGCATTGTCCATCTATATACAGTCTATGATGAGGACCCTGCTCCCCTCCACTGTGTGGGAGAACCAGACTTTAATAAATCCCAGCTACCTGTAGATGTGTTGCTAATTCAGGCTCCAGCCGCTGGTCTGTCCCGATGGCCTGTCCCGCTGGCTCTGATCCCTGAACACAGCCCTCCTCGCTGGGCTGATGTGATAATGAGGCCTCTCTCCAGCCTGCCTCTTATCAAAGGCCAAGTGTCGAGAAGTGGCCCAGAGGGAGGCCACTGGACAGGAGCTAATTACCCCCGAGCAGAGGCAGCGAAGTGGGCAGGGAGGTGGGCAGTCAAACGTAACGCTCCAGAAGTCAACATCCGTGATCAGGACCACAAATGCACCGCAAATGCCAAGCTCTTTAGAAGCAGCCACTTAGTCCGAGGTGAGTGTTCATGAATATGGAGAGAGGAGAGAGGGAGAAAGGTGCTCTGAGAGAGATGGAGCTCAAAAAGAAACAATATGAGAATATTTCACGGTGATGTACAAAACAGAATCATTTCTCAAGTAGAATGTGTGAATATCTTGTCCAGAAGATCACGTGACTTTAAACATGTTTTAGCAAATTCACAGTAAAATATTTGAAATTGAATCAACATGGTAAAAAGAAATTGAAGAACATAGATTGGAACTTTTTTCGGTGGGACTGAGGCTAGTGTTGCGTGTTATGAGCAATAACACGCAACACTAGTGTGTGTGTGTGTGTATGACAAGGTAAAATGACTTTGTATTGGTCACTGTTATGTCTCATTTAATATATATGTCCAAGTATTGTGGAGCCAGAAATGATATGCACTAAATACACTCATACACACACAAAAACACTCACAATATTGTGGGATTTCTTCTGTAACCTGATGTTGTCACAGAGTAAAAAGCAGAACTGCAAAAACAATGTATTTCCAAAAAAATACAAACCAGAGAAAAATATAACCAAACAGGGACTGAAGACAAGAACTAAAACAGATGTGGACAATGAGAACAGGGAGTGAAGGAAAACACAGGGTTTAAACACAAGACTACGAAACACAGGTGATACACATGAGAGACCAGAGAGAGACCAGAGATAAGACCAGAGAGAGACCAGAGAGAGACCAGAGAGAGACCAGAGAGAGACCAGAGATAAGACCAGAGAGAGACCAGAGAGAGACCAGAGAGAGACCAGAGAGAGACCAGAGAGAGACCAGAGAGAGACCAGAGAGAGACCAGAGATAAGACCAGAGAGAGACCAGAGAGAGACCAGAGAGAGACCAGAGAGAGACCAGAGAGAGACCAGAGATAAGACCAGAGAGAGACCAGAGAGACACCAGAGAGAGACCAGAGATAAGACCAGAGATAAGACCAGAGAGAGACCAGAGATAAGACCAGAGAGAGACCAGAGATAAGACCAGAGAGAGAGACCAGAGAGACGACCAGAGAGAGAGAGAGACCAGAGAGAAGACCAGAGAGCGAGAGACCAGAGAGAAGACCAGAGAGACCAGAAAGAGACCAGAGAGAGACCAGAGAGAGACCAGAGAGAGACCAGAGAGACGACCAGAGAGAGAGAGAGACCAGAGAGAAGACCAGAGAGAGAGAGACCAGAGAGAAGACCAGAGAGAGACCAGAGAGAGACAAGAGAGAGACCAGAGAGAGACAAGAGAGAGACCAGAGAGAGTCCAGAGAGAGAGAGACATGAGAGAAGACCAGAGAGAGACCCTGCAGCAAAGACACATCACCACCACAGTCTCAGAGGGAACAACCTGCGAGAATCTGTTTCTTCAAGCGCCGCCAAACACAAGACTTTTATAGAATATTGTACGGTCCGTAGGGACACGTTGCACACACAAGATGGAACTTCAAAAACAACCGTGTGCTTCATAAATACAAGGGCACAGTAAATACACAGTGATTGACAAATGTAAGTATTTACAGTAGCTGTAGTTGTGTTGTATCCTTAGTTAATTAATGAGTCCTGGCGTTTTCTTTTATTCATTTATTTCAGGCAAACATAAATAAAAGCAAAACAAAGTGAGTGGGAAGAAGAGAAATGATTTAATCCCACCCTGATTTCCAGTTTAGAGAACAAGAATTATTACATACAAGAAAAAGGAAAAGGTTACAGTGAAGTACATTGTAACAATATCCATAAATACAACAGATAGAGAGAGAGAGAGACCAGAGAGAGACCAGAGAGACACCAGCGACACCAAAGAGAGACCAGAGAGACTAGAGAGACACCAGATAATAACAATAATTCATTGTATTTCATGGGCCTTTACAAAATATTAAAAACATCACAAACATCATTAAAAGTACAGAATATAAAACATTTTAACATCACAAAGAGTAAGCCAAGGTGGGTTTTGGAGATGAGTCGAACAGTCGCAGGTCAAGTTGTAGAGTGTTCCAGAGTTTGGGGGCAGAGGCTGAATGCTCTGGACCCCATCATGGCTCTTTCGACTGTGGGGACAGTGAAGAGAGCTGCAGAGGAGGAGCAGAGAGAGAGATGGGTGGAGCAAGACACTCAGGAGGGAGACAGGTTATCTAGATGGACTAGAGAGACAGAGATACCAGAGAGAGACCACAGAAAGACCAGAAAGAGACCAGGGAGATACCAGAGAGAGACCACAGAAAGACCAGAGAGATACGAGGGAGATACGAGAGAGAGACCACAGAGAAACCAGAGAGAGACAGCAGAGACCAGAGGGAGACCAGAGAGAGAGAACACAGAGAAACCAGAGAGAGAACACAGAGAGATCAGAGAGAGACCAGAAAGAGACAGGAGAGACTAGAGAGAGAGACCACAGAGAAACCAGAGACCACAGAGAGACCACAGAGAGAAACAAGAAGGAGACCAGAGAAAGACCAGAGAGAGAACAGACAGAGACCAGAGAGAGAGAGACCAGAAAGCGAGACCATGTTATACTAGCGTCATATGTTGTTGAAGAATCTCCCCTGACGTGATTGTTATTTCTCCAACAAACAGGTCAGATGTGGAGATTTCTGCGGTCCACATCTATCGTCAGCACAAGATTTGCGTGAATAATTCCCAAGCGATGGAAATAAATGTGTTGTAGAAGCCTTTAAACAAATCATCTGTGAATGCGGCCGCAATCAAAGCTACAAACCTCAGAAATATGACTGTGCGTGACCTTCTCGTTATGGAGACTTCAGGGGCCAGTGTTCTGTCTCGTGCAATAAATCTCGCAATAAATCAAAGGAGTGATTATGAGACGACCTCCCATTGGGCTCTGGGAATATATTTTCAAGAGAGAAATGCCAGAGCAAATGACTGACCTGAAAAAGCGTTTATGTATTTAAAAAATGTGGAATTATTACATGAAAGAGAGGAGAAAGGAGAGATACAAAAATATGTGAAATGTTTCAGTTTGATTTTAATAGAGGTCTGAATACCGCCAAAAACAAGATTTGTATTGAGTATTGTATAGGGAGGGACCAGAGAGAGACCAGAGGGAGGGACCAGAGAGAGACCAGAGGGAGGGACCAGAGAGAGAGACCAGAGAGAGGGACCAGAGAGAGACCAGAGAGAGGGAACAGAGAGAGAGACCAGAGGGAGGGACCAGAGAGAGAGACCAGAGAGAGACCAGAGAGAGGGAACAGAGAGAGAGACCAGAGAGAGGGACCAGAGAGAGACCAGAGAGAGGGAACAGAGAGAGAGACCAGAGGGAGGGACCAGAGAGAGAGACCAGAGAGAGGGACCAGAGAGAGAGACCAGAGAGAGGGACCAGAGAGAGACCAGAGGGAGGGACCAGAGAGAGAGACCAGAGAGAGGGACCAGAGAGAGACCAGAGAGAGGGAACAGAGAGAGAGACCAGAGAGAGGGACCAGAGAGAGAGACCAGAGGGAGGGACCAGAGAGAGAGACCAGAGAGAGACCAGAGAGAGGGAACAGAGAGAGAGACCAGAGAGAGGGACCAGAGAGAGAGACCAGAGGGAGGGACCAGAGAGAGAGACCAGAGAAAGGGTCCAGAGAGAGACCAGAGGGAGGGACCAGAGAGAGAGACCAGAGAGAGACCAGAGGGAGAGACCAGAGAGAGAGACCAGAGAGAGGGACCAGAGAGAGAGACCAGAGAGAGGGACCAGAGAGAGACCAGAGGGAGGGACCACAGAGAGAGACCAGAGAGAGGGACCAGAGAGAGAGAGAGACCCAAGAGAGAGGGATCAGAGAGAGACCAGAGGGAGGGACCAGAGAGAGAGACCAGAGAAAGGGTCCAGAGAGAGACCAGAGGGAGGGACCAGAGAGAGAGATCAGAGAGAGACCAGAGGGAGAGACCAGAGAGAGAGACCAGAGGGAGGGACCAGAGAGAGAGACCAGAGAGAGGGACCAGAGAGAGACCAGAGGGAGGGACCAGAGAGAGAGACCAGAGAGAGGGACCAGAGAGAGAGAGAGACCCAAGAGAGAGGGATCAGAGAGAGACCAGAGAGAGAGACCAGAGAGAGAGACCAGAGAGAGACCAGAGAGAGGGAACAGAGAGAGAGACCAGAGGGAGGGACCAGAGAGAGAGACCAGAGAGAGGGACCAGAGAGAGACCAGAGGGAGGGACCAGAGAGAGAGACCAGAGACAGACCAGAGAGAGGGAACAGAGAGAGAGACCAGAGAGAGGGACCAGAAAGAGAGACCAGAGAAAGGGTCCAGAGAGAGACCAGAGGGAGGGACCAGAGAGAGAGACCAGAGAGAGACCAGAGGGAGAGACCAGAGAAAGAGACCAGAGGGAGGGACCAGAGAGAGAGACCAGAGAGAGGGACCAGAGAGAGACCAGAGGGAGGGACCACAGAGAGAGACCAGAGAGAGGGACCAGAGAGAGAGAGAGACCCAAGAGAGAGGGATCAGAAAGAGCAAATGACTAACCTGAAGAAGTATTTATGTATTTAGAAAATGTGGAATTATTAGATGAAAGAGAGAAATATGTGAAATGTGTCAGTTTGATTTTAATAGAGGTCTGAATGCCGCCAAAAACAAGATTTGTATTGAATATTGTATAGGGAGGGACCAGAGAGAGACCAGAGAGAGACCAGAGAGAGACCAGAGGGAGGGAACAGAGAGAGAGACCAGAGAGAGACCAGAGGGAGGGACCAGAGAGAGAGAGAGACCCAAGAGAGAGGGATCAGAAAGAGCAAATGACTAACCTGAAGAAGTATTTATGTATTTAGAAAATGTGGGATTATTAGATGAAAGAGAGAAATATGTGAAATGTGTCAGTTTGATTTCAACACACGACTGATGGACAATATTTGTATATTTCACAAACAAACCCAGGTTTCAACAACGTTCTCAAGGCAATAGTTCTGTGTTTGGAACGTCAAGTACAGTATTTTGGTGAAAATTACAGAATTCAATAAAAAGAGATCCAGAACTCTCTGGTCCCTAACCAGAGTAAGGGACCAGAGAGAAACCAGAGAGAGGACGAAAAGAGACCAGAAAAAGAGACGAGAAAGAGATCAGTGAGAAAGACCAGATAGAGGGACCAGAGAGAGAGAGATCAGAGAGACTGGATAGAGACAGGAGAGAGAGCAAAGAGAGATCAGAGCGAGAGACCAGAGAAAGAGACCAGAGAGTGTGACCAGAGAGACCAGAGACAGACTGTCACGTGGGGTGATGAAAGCAAGGACCCAAAATGCAAGAATGCAAAAAATAACAATTTAATGATGAATAAACCAAAGTCCAAGAAAAAAAAAACAAAAAAGGAACCAAACAGGGATCCAGGACAATAGCTAAAACAGACATGGAACGACAATGACGGAAGAAGTGAATGACCACACAGAGTTTAAATACAGCACTGACACACAGCTGACACACATGAGCACAGGTCATCAGGGACAGGAAGTGCAACTAAAGAAGACACAGGGGTTAACAAATAAATAAATAAAACCTTAAACTAAGAGATAGAGAGAGAGAGGGAGAGGGACCAGATTGAGAGACCAGAGAAAGAGACCAGAAAGAGTAGGGAGAGAGAGACCAGAGAGACAAAGGGACTAGAAAGAGACCAGAGAGACAAAGGGACTAGAAAGAGACCAGAGAGAGGGACTAGAAAGAGACCAGAGAGAGGGACTAGAAAGAGACCAGAGAGAGGGACTAGAGAGAAATCAGAGAGAGGGACTAGAAAGAGACCAGAGAGAGGGACTAGAAAGAGACCAGAGAGAGGGACTAGAGAGAGATCAGAGGGGGGGGGCTCACACTGTACACAGATTATCCTCAACTTTGTTAAGTCCTCGAAGGCGACTGTTATGGTTATTGTTGTAAGGAACAATGTCATAAAGTGGTGTCTCCTTTAAACCTTGAACAAAATCTGACAAATGTGTTGCTCATGAATTAGTTTTTATAACGTCTCTGGTGAAATGGTGTCCTTTACAACTGCATGCTTGAGTTTGGAGGAGGTCTTTTTTGAATTTTCTCTCTGATAAAGAACAGACTTTTCAGTACATTTATGGACAGTGGTCATCCCACTCCCTATGGACCAAAGGCTTCTATGTGTTTATTATTACTGCATTTCTCTGATCTGTTATTGGTGACATGATAACTTTGTAAAGTCCAATTTAAGATATTATTCTACATTCTAATACATGAATTCTTTCATGGCCAAAAAACATACATTTTAATTCTTCTTTTAGTTTGTGGAGCCAAGGTATTGAGGTAAGCTCTGTATTAATTAATTTATATTATAACAATACACAACATATTACAAATACGCTTTAGATAATGTACTCCTGTCAAAAAGGAGCAAAAAGAAGTAAAAAATCTAATGTTGCAAGCCCTAAATCATTTCTAAATCATGTACAAATTAGATGTTTCATTTAGATAATAAATGTTGTATTTCAAACTCTCTTTCGCTCTCGTAGAAAAGACTCTGTTGAAATCAAACATATTCCGGTGAACACTGGTCGTTAGCAGCATCAGCCTCCATCACCGCGCTCCGCCGCCGTCAGTCTGTAAAGTGAGTACAGACTCTGAGTGGATTACTCAAGGCGATGGATGAGCGCTGCGCTGGCAGTTGGAACAGACTTATTATGGATTGCTCTGTCAGCCTCAGATCCACGTACATGAAATGAAATACCTGAGCGTGTGGCGGCATGATGGATGACACTCCAGGCCCACACAAAACAGCTCTGATACCAGGGAGAGAGACCAGGAGAGACACCAGGAGAGAACTGCTCTGATACCAGGGAGAGAAGTCTGCTCCGATACCAGGAGAGAGAACGAGTATCTGAGGAAATTCTGAAAGACGAGTATCAGGAAATTCCTTGGATTAATGATGGAGACCGAGGTTAGATCTGCGCTCATGAGGTCTCTACATTTATACATTATTTACCAAAAACATGGCTTCAACAACAACTGAATGACTCACTGTGTGTTTGTGTGTGGAGTCTATGAGATTCTAAACATCTATTTACACATAGAACCAACTATGGTTGCTACAGTAACACAACTACTTTTTATTACTAAATTAATTTACTAAAAGTGTGCGTTGTCCTGTATTTCTCTATGCACAGTATATGATGTATTTTTGTGTGCGTCTGATGCCCATTTCCACATTCAATTCAATTAAATGTATTTCCATATCGCCCGAAATTGCGGGTTAACTTTACAGAGGATTCACCAACAACAGATAAGACAATCGAATAGTTCGATTGGAGACATTGGTCCTTAGGGAATAGGAGGACCATTGTCAAGATGTTTATAAATGTGCAGAAATGTCCTGGATTATCACTGTCCTTAGACCCTACTGCACAGGAAATGAACCACTCAGAAACCAAGACTGAGGCTGTAGATCCAAGACTGAGGCTGTAGATCCAAGACTGAGGCTGTAGATCCAGGACTGAGGATGTAGATAGGACGGCACGGTGGCTGAGTGGATAGCACTCTCGCCTCTCAGCAAGAAGGTCCTGGGTTCGAATCCCGGTCAGACCAGGGCCTTTCTGAGTGGAGTTTACATGTTCTCCCCGTGTCTGCGTAGGTTTCCTCCGGGTACTCCGGTTTCCCCCTACCACTAAAAATATGTACAATAGGTCTGGCATGCGCCTCCTGTACTGGCGACCCTGCTCCCATCTCTGTGTGGAGTGAGAGGACAAGTGCCCAAAAATAACAATTGTAAACCGCTTTGAGACTCCGATGTGCAGTGAAAAGGTGGTATATAAATAAAGATTACTTACTTACTTACTACTTACTAGATCCAGGACTGAGGCTTTAGATCCAGGTCTGAGACTATATGGGTCTCTCAGCAAGAAGGTTCTGGGTTCGAATCCTGGTTGGAACAGGGCCTTTCTGAGTGGAGTTTGCAAGTTCTCCCCGTGTCTGCGTAGGTTTAAAAACATGTGCAATAGTTCAGGGTGAGTGCGAATGTGGGACAACGGATTGAGATTTGTAGTGATGTGTTCATTAACATGTACTGTCCCAACCAAATAAACGATAAATAAAAATATATATAGTTACAGAACTGAGGCTGTAGAGGAAGCTCCCAGGCAGGTAGGATGTTGCGGCCCATAAGTCGGGACCACCTGGAAACAGTAAAGGCTTATTGTATCTTATAGATGTTTGTACCCAGTTGTAATGTATTCAATCTGTTGTCTCCATCACACAAATCAAATCTTGTATTTCCAGTTTTACTTTCTCTGAGTAACTTAATAAATCACGTGCAGTTTATGCATTCGCCGAAAGATTGAGTCCTGAGGTAACGGCTCAACCCGCATAGAATCCACACTCGTCCTCGTGTTCCTTAGATAAAATGCATCTCTACTTTGTGCAGAGTTGATATGTTTCCCAGAGAGTAATGTCAGACAGGACCACAGTGCAGTCGTAAAAACTCATCTGAGATTCTTCAACGGCTGTGACAAACACCAGCGTGCCCTTGGATCCAGAACGTGTCACCATGAGTTAAAGGAGCTCAACAACAGCAGATAATCAGTGTCTTCTCTTGGATGGATTTCTCACACGGCAGCGACCTACAGCGGCAGAATGCAAATCTCTCTCGTTGATATTGTGAACAGAAACTTGTCGGCCTTGAGGATCCGCAGAGGTGCTCCAACGTGTCAGTAAGAAGGTCACTATTGGCAATGACTGTTTCTATATTCTGATGGAAGGCAAATGAGTGTCTAATGAAAAACATACACAATAATTGTATTGAGAGAGGGCAGGAGAGAAAGAAGAGAGGACCAGAGACACAGGAGAGAGGATAGGAGAGAGAGTAGAAAGGACCAGAGAGAGAGGGAAGAGGACAGGAGAGGAAAGACCAGTTTGTTTTGAATGGTCTCTTTGGTCTTCAGCTTTTCACTTTGAATCAGAGCAAAGAAACTGGTCCGAACCAAGCAGCTACTCCACCTCTGCTGCTGTGACCTTACTACTCTTGTGAGCTACTTTTAGAATGATGTATATAATTGTTTTGTTTGTATAGATGGGTGTGTTTCTGCTGCTACTGGACACCTTATTTTCACCTATGGGGGGTCAATAAAGTACCTATCTGTCTATCTATCTATCTATGGTCTCTGTGGTCTTTCTTGTCTGGTCTCTGTGGTCTTTCTTGTCTGGTCTCTGTGGTCTTTCTGGTCTGGTCTTGTGTTCTTTGTGATCTGGTGATCTGAACTTTTATATTCCACTGTACATATTTTAAGTGGTATGTACCATCTGGAGGAAACCTACACAGACGTGGGAAGAATAGTTCACAGTGGACACCAGGTCATCTGAGTCAATACCCATTTATTGTTATTGCAAAACACGCTCTCTTTGTAACCACTGTCTTGCATTGAGTCTCGATCTTACTTTCACATAAAAGGAAACTTGCGGAGAGAACTGCTGCTGCCATGGAAACAATGGGAATCTCTATCTGTGACAAAATGAAGAAAGACAAGGCTCATTAGCCACATTTGTTCTCAATTTTGCTCTCTATTAGTTTTATGGGCTGTTACTAGGTTAAAAAAAGTATCAACGGTTGTGGGGATTAACCGCGCAGTCGTCGCGGTCCTCTTTCAGATGGATATTGACATTACTATTGACTGCTGTAGACAGGTATGTTTTGATCTAGATTTTATACGGCCTGCAATGAGAGGAGGTCCTTAAAGAAGAGGAGGGTCTAAGGACAGTGATGATGATCCAGGACACTCGACATTCAATAACAACATTGGCCTCTGCTCCTCATGTACCAATGGCTCTATGTTGATTTTAAAATTTTACTTTTTTTTTTAAAGCCCTCAATGGTCTCGCCCACCATACTTGTCCAAACTCTTTGACAATTCATCAAAACACTGGGACCCTGTCTTTCTCAGACCTGAACCCAGACTCTGAAAAAAGCAGTAAGGGCAGGCTCCTTTTGTGGCACCGGCACCTGCCACAGCTGATTAGTGGTATGTACACAACAAATGGCGTTTAAAACGGCATGTGGACAACAAGTGGCGTTTAAAACGGCATGTGGGGAATAAATGGCGTGTAAAGCGGCATGTGGGCAATAAATGGCGTTTACAACGGCATGTGGGGAATAAATGGCGTGTAAAGCGGCATGTGGACAACAAATGGTGTTTAAAACGGCATGTGGGGAATAAATGGCATGTAAAGCGGCATGTGGACAACAAGTGGCGTTTAAAACGGCATGTGGACAACAAGTGGCGTTTAAAACGGCATGTGGACAACAAGTGGCGTTTAAAACGGCATGTGGGGAATAAATGGCGTGTAAAGCGGCATGTGGAAAACAAGTGGCGTTTAAAACGGCATGTGGGGAATAAATGGCGTGTAAAGCGGCATGTGGACAACAAGTGGCGTTTAAAACGGCATGTGGGGAATAAATGGCGTGTAAAGCGGCATGTGGGCAATGAATGCCGTTTAAAACGGCATGTGGACAACAACTGGCGTTTAAAAC